>JBBPQZ010000418.1:0-15996 GCA_038092795.1 Boletus rubissimus
CTGGACTTTACCCTCAAAACTCGCAGTTGGCGGTATTGGGGAACTGTCGTCTGCGAATTTAATCCCAGAACCAATCGAGATGCTCTTGCGCTTTCTCTGCACTCTCGTCAGTGGTTTTAGAAAGCTCAATTTCCCCTGTGACCAATGAACGGGAAGTTTGTCCAGCAATTGGTATTCTTACCACACCACGTCGTCGTAACGCCTCCATAAATCTGCCCACAGTATCATTCTGCAACAGAAACTTTGCGTGGAGGTGGCTTCCATCAGGGGGTTTCATTTCGACATTAGCAACTAGCGGCGGAGACGTCAGATAGACCATTATCAATACTTTTCCTTTTGGGACATTTTGCTCTGAGTTATCAAGCGTGATTGTGCGGATGTGGGAGTATGGCACTTGCAGGCTCTCACATAGGTCATCCTATCAAGAAAGGTTGTGAGACGGAGAACGATCAAAGGGGACGAAGCCTACATTTTCAACGACGATATTCGCAAGGAAAGCTTGTTTATCCATGATCAGCCTGTCGGTTGCAAGTGGCTGGGGGAAGACGCGCCCACAGACGTCTATCTCGTCGATGGAAAAGGGTTGTGGACTAGGAATAGATGCATTAGGATCGGAGGCTCGCTGAATCATCCACTGACTATGTAATATCACTCCTCGCGAGAGCATCAAGCATCTGAGCAGCAACATCATCCCACTGCGTGCCAGACGTCTTTTGCATTATATCGAGCAGTTCCGCACTGCATTTGAACAGCTTCGGGGAACCCATAACTTCTTTCACGAACTTGACCCTTCTGGACTTTCCTTGGGAGGTGTTGTGGATAGGGGGAAGAAGTCGAGCAAATAACATTAAGAGCGCCTCGAGGAGCAGGTAATCTTGTATGAAAGGCCATGAGCACCAACACTTATCTGAGAAAGTGGGTAACTACTACCTCTCGTCCTGGATATAGCAGCCCCAAGTCGTTCACTGTTGAGCTGTCAATTCATATTTGAAGTATACACGCAAGAAAAACTAGATGTTACCCGCCCAAAACAGTACTCTGACAAAGCGCGTTTCGAATAGTGATTTGCCTGGCAGCAGCTTCTGTCAACGTATTATAGGCCTGGGAACAATCACTCAGGTCAAGAACCTAGCGCATACATGCAACTTTTGCAGAAATAATCCGCTTACAGATAAGCAAAGCGGTATGCTGGATATTGGCAGTCCTCGACCGGAATCAGGGAAGAAGAATTCGCAGATGATGCGATACAAAACTTCCCAAGCTGCACCATCAGCTTCAACATGGCCTGGTTCCTCTGAGCGATGTTGATCCCAAGATACGAGAGATATACGCACCGTCGTATTTCTGATCCAGGAAATCCTGTGGAGTGCGTTAGTCGCCCATGTTTGTGGTCATTCTGCTGGGATCTTACAAGGACGCCAGACAAGATGACCTCTGCAGTTGCATCCCACGCTGCACGCAACTTCTCGTCTTCAACGTTGTGTGCATCACAAAGTTTTCCTAATACCGTGGAGAGGACAATGGAAGAAAGCTGTAATGCTGGCTGCAGGCAAGCACGATATAATGGAAGAAGTGGCTGGCGGAGCACCGTGCAAAGTTTTCGTATCATCTGTACCGAAGGGGACGAGGAATTCTACACAGAGTTGGTCAGATATGGATCACAACAATTCACGGATGCATACCAAAAGTACCAGACAAGATGCAATATGATCGAACGCGTCTTGTACATGGTTTTCAACGCCTTTCTTGTGTAAGGCTGCCCTGAGTGCGTCAATAGCTTCTGGGACGCTTAGCATGTCGCTTGCAGAAATGAATGTGGGGAGTGATATAGATACTCAATCAATGATCTTGATCCATACAAGGCTCCGGAATCCGGATGCCAAGCCCTCGATTAGGTGGCGTCCAAGTCACGTTATCGGACTCATTCCACCACGTGATTAGTGATTTTAATCATGTGACCAGTACGCGGAGTTCCAAAGATGCAACGCGTACGACGATGTTGCATTATTTGTAAACTGGAACGACCTTCCCCTACGCTCATCTGCCCCTTGCGCTACCTTATTCCAGATGGAATCCCCCGAGGTGGACATAAAGCCGACCATTCTAACGGACGACCTCCCATCGAACAAGAGTTTGCTCACAGTCCCGGGTGCTGGCAAGCTCAAGCAGTCAAGATACGAGGATGTATGGCCCGAGGACGTGCACGCCGCATTCATGGAAGGTCGGTTCACTCGTCTTTAGTAATCTATCATTCTGCGATAACGACTAGCTGTTGCCCTGTACCCACCGATGGGTAAACGGCGTCTCAAATACTATCGAGTATCTATGCATGAAAATGAACACTTCTCGGACGCCAACCGGGCCAAGTCCTTTGGACGCTGCCAGCTTATTCAATCTTATATCCTGGAGAAAACTGGCAAAAATCGTTCCAGGAAGCAGGTCTCCAGTCACCTCCAGAGACTGAAGAAAATCCATAAGGACAATCCTGCTAGTCCGTCTTGTATTGCAATCGTCGCGAGTTGCCTCATGATTTCTTTCCCAGTGCGCCCCCTCTTCTCGGAACGCTCTCAGCCTCCCTCGGAGCATTGCTCTGCACCACAACTTGAAACCGTAGCTATATCCTCTCAAGATATCTTCACAAACATTTCTTTCAGCACGCGTCACCTCAAAAGCGATTTCGACCTTACCGTCAATCTCCAAAATGCGGACACCGGGGCCGATAGCTCCTCCACATTCTCCTATGCTTCGGAGGCACCGTCCCTTAATGGCGGTTCATGCAATGCGCTTGATTTGTCGACAAATTTTCACAATCAACCTCCCTTTTTCTTCCCTCAGGAGATTCTTTCCTCGCAACAATTCCCGGCGGGTGTCCTGCACCCTTCTGACAGCGATTACCTCTCCGAGCTCCAAGACCCGTTACTGTTCAAAGATGCGATATATGGAGGGCTTCGAGGCGGCTCAGCGTTCAACACATCCGGGTCCTCGATACCGATGCGTCGCTTTGCTTCAAAGCTTCCCATACAAGGTCGACAAGTGGACTCGGGTCTAACAATGCATTTCTCTCGTGCATTCCACTCTCCTGGATTCCCACTGACACCTCAATGGATTTCTTGCGATAGCTTGATGGATGGTATTTCCTGCAATTCTCCCTCCACCCCGGCCCAACAAGCGATTCACACGCCGTTCCATCCTCATCAATTGGTCCCACCGGAAAAACAACGACTTGACCCTGGTCTCGCAGCCGACTGGATGTGGCCGCAAAATCCCGACATGCTTCTTGGCCCCCGAGAAAGCACCTTTGGCGAGGTCCGTCTTCATTGCCCCCCAGCAATGTATCAGTACAATCCCACTTGTCCAGAAATGAAGATCAACACCCCTGAGTCCCACAGTTCTCCGCCCGAAACCGGAGTATCACGACTTCCTAAAGGAATTGCTTATTACTCGTATGCGGCTAGAAGTCCCGCAACCGTGTTGGAGAGCGTTTCCAATGAGAGTGCGATTGATTTCCCCGGACAAGCCGCCATGCCAGAAACACCCGAAAATCTTGTGTCACCTCTCGTGATCAGACCTACACCCGTATACCCAGTTTCATACATGCACTCCAAGATTCACTCTGATGGCCACACCCCAGCTCCGAGTCCTCCTCCGTAGATTATCAATCAATGGTCGCTCACGATAACCTCGGCCCAAATGTCTCGACGAGAATGCCTTGTTTCGGTGTTTTACGGTTTTTCACGTCATCCTCGCATGTCCTGTTTAGAGTAGTATACTGTAGCTTTAGCTTTTATTCGCATAACGTTTACGAAGACCTGTACATAGTAATTGTATCATAATAGCGCGTGTTTTAGAACTCATGTACGACCTAATTATAGATTCTGCAGGATCCGCGTGGTGTAACTACATATTCATCTCCACTGTCTTTGACTACTAGGTTTCTGGCTTGTGCAAGCAACGATGGAGCCACGCAAAAATGCAAGGCTCGCTCTAGCCTCACTGAAGGTATAGCATCCATTCACTAAGAGGCTAGTGGGTTGAACCTTGACGACGACGATCCTTTGATGGTGGCAGCCACCAAGAATCAAAAGGCAACAACTGCGAAAGGTCAGTCTGTTTTGCTTGGCCCATATTTATCGGTCGTCAACGTTCAACACCCTGAATGGTCATTCCAGTACTCCTGGTTACCGGATGTCCTGCGGGTGAAAGGCAGTGTGCGTTGAGTAGCCCACAATCTTGGCATTTTCACGCGTTCAAGGTAGACGTGCAGATAATACCACGAATTTTCGGTCCCGTCTTCACAGTGACGGTTTTCTCCGTGATTGTTGCGTTTGCACGGTCGCAGGGCAATACAATCGAACTCACGAATTCAGTGGTTCCTCTACTTTCTGTCGTGGTGAGCAGACTATTTGTGGCCAGATGCCATGCTCGTAGACTGAACTTCACGGAAGGTTGGCCTCATTCTGGTATTCAGGTGAGTCGCAGCATTTCTCGCCTGCTTGTCGTGGAAGATCGAGTGCGACTTGGACCAGAAATGGGTATGTCTAATAGTTGGAGGCACATTGTTCGACACGTGAAGGACACTAACCCACACATAGCACTTCTTACGATCGTTACTGGGAAGGCAGGAGATGTTTTTCGACACTCACAGGCAACGTACGACATCGTGTGCCATATTTACCATTCATCTTACACCAACACACTCTTAGGTTCGCAATCTGTCTCGCATGGTCTGGGTCCACGTTGCCCTTCCTCCTACTGAGAACGACATGGCCAACACCAAAGCCAGAACTCCAAACTCGCAATTCACTCACGCTGAGGTCAAACGTCGGAAGATCGAGACATTGCGGTATTGTCTTGGTTTCGTCTATGCAGTAAAGCACTATCTTCGTGGAGAGGATGGAGCGGATCACGGCGACCTGGCCGGAGTTTTACCACCTCATTTCTCATCACACGGTGATTTAGGCTATACCACAAATCACGGTCACCCTTCCGTACTGTCTTATGCAGCGACACAGGGTTCTACTTCAGACGCCAGCATTAGTGACAGGCGTTCTCTAGATGCTACAAAGAGGGTCAAGCGGAAACGCAGCAAGAAGAACACAGGTCCGCAAGCCCATACCCCTGGTTCGACCACACCTCTTCTCAGCGATTCTCACCAAACTATCGAGTTCCACCCGTATGCTGATCATATATCGATGCCGCTTCCTTTAATGTTCGTATCCTAAGAAGTTGTCGCCCGCCTGTCATGCCCCGTTCATACACTTTCTTCTAGTATTGCCCATGAAATTACGAGCGCCATATTCAAGTTCAAACGGGAAGGGTTGTTGGAGACAGTTGGCCCTGCAGGTAAGATGAGTGCTTGACTCTACGTGCACTGGGCTTAAGAATACTTCTATGGTTAAGGGACTAATGCGATGAATGGATTGCGAGTTACTCACTTCCGTCGATTTGTTGATGCTGAAGGCACCTTGACAGGGTTCAGTCTATGGTCGATCAGATGACGTGTATGGAACGGATTGCCAATTCCCCTATTCCTTCTTCCTGTTGGGTTTCTTGCATCATGTCTTGCCACGTCCTCGCCTAACCACACATCGATAGATGGAATTCACCTCAAGCAATGTGTGACATTGTACCTTTTTGCTCTACCCCTCACTCTCATGAACGATTTGGGCTGGAGGACAATCCCAATTGTTACTGTGGTCGCCTTCACATTGATGGGCATTGAAGGGATCGCGGACGAGATTGAAATGCCCTTCGGTGAGCATACTCCAGGAATTGTCTTGTAACTTATTGATGGGCGCGGACCGATAGGTTATGACCCGCAGGATTTACCCCTTGGTGAGTGTGCCTCAAGGTGGGCAAGCTATCTTACTTAACGTGGGCAGATACCTACTGCGATGATCTGAAAGAAGAGGTAGAGTAAGTGCATGACAATGGCATGTAAGCTCCAGTATCTTATTTTGCCTGGCACAGATATATAATCGAGAGACTGGCGGAAGGTGGTCATGGTGCAAATGAATTTGATGACGGGGAGGGAGATGATTGACATGTTGGGCTTTGTTGCCTTAGTGTCGCTTACTATCCCACCAAGTAAATCTCATTAGTCTAAATTTTCACTGGACTGGATCCATTACCCCCAAGAGATAATAGTGTGGATTGAAAAAGTCTAACTAAACTCAGGGGTACAGAACTCTCCTGGACCATACGGCTATCAACAACGAATGAGCAAATTAGATTTGCACCGACACATTGACAGACCTTGGATGTCAATGCAGTCAATCCAGCAGAGTTTTCACTTGTACGCCGCCCGCTCTGTGGCCCAGGCTTGGGCTTTTCACCTTTTGCAAATGCATCAAGTACTTTCTTCGTAGTTACTGGGGTGAGATCCTCCTATGTTTATTATCAGTATATGGTCTAATATCCAACACCTGTGACGTACATAAAAGTCGTCATTAACAACCATCATTGGTGCATTGCTGCATGCACCCTGACACTCGACTTCAATGACAGTAAACTTGCCATCCCCGGTTGTTGCCCCAGGTTTAATCCCACCAAGATGAGAACAGACAGTATTAAGAATTTCTGTTGACCCACGCAACATGCACGGCGTGGTGGTACAAACTTGGACGAAATTTTTGCCAATGGGCTCCCTAAACACGTGCTCAATGTAACGACTCCAGAGACTCGGCCATCATAAATCGGCGCACCGGTTGAACATGGTGTAGAAGGTGGCAACTTCATAGACGCGCATTGGTGGCATTTCGAGAAGCCTTGCGACGTAGTTCATGACGCTAATACTTGTCCATCCTTTGTTCTGTCGCTGGCCGAGATCGAGGAGAGGAATAACAGCAGCCTTCTTGTACTGTGGAGGATACCGGGATATGATTTCTTCCGCCCTCTTCAAGTTGTCTGGAGTAAACTCGAACGATATCTGAAATCAAAGACGTTTGCATGGGGATTTTGGCGCGAAACGCGAACCGCACACCTTTAGGTTGTTATACTTGGTGTCCCGATGCTAGTATGAAGGCTTGAGTAGAGGATCACACGTGTTGAGGAGGTTACCGACCACAAAAAGCGCATCCGAGCGCCTTGAAAGCGATGTAGAGATGCACCTCCGGGTCGTTGTGGGCCGCAAAGCGGCCGTGGACGCCAAAAGTTTGGTGGAGAACATGAATATGGTCACCCGTAGACTTGGCTCAGCTAAAGAACGACAACAGTCTAGATATTCCCACGTTTACTAATGTATGTAGCCTCGCTACTCCGGTAGTTACGCCATCTTGAACGCATGAACATGATAATGTATACACTGTGACAGTTTCTGACACCACCAAAGTTTTATAATTGGTGTCAAGATCAAGTATTATCCGTCGAAACGAGGCGACTACACTAAAGTATCGGACTTGTCCCCTAACCTACATCTACCATTGAGCGGCGCCATTTCGAAGTAATTTGGTCGACCTTGAGAAGCACACCAGCAGTAGCCCTTCGTAGCTCAACCTCATGTTTCCCACCTACCCCTGTGACCCGAATACCTCTCTCAAGTGTCTTGAATACCTGGCCGGCCCACTCTCCCGTGCCGATCAATAGCGCGGTGTGCTCCAGGCCGAGCGAATGGCCACCATCTAGCTCGAGGCAACCATCCAGAACGACCAGTGCCAGGTTGAGAGCTGACGTAAGGACAGATGCCTCCTTGCTTTCGTTGCCTTTTGGCGAATCGTCCTCGTCGTCCAAATCCTCATTCACGGGTCTAGTAATTTGCCTCGACCCTACGGTGACCGCAAGCTCCAGAGTGTTAGGTGCAATAAGGCTAAGCCATTGCGGCGCGTTCTGGGATGCATGTACGAGAATCGCCATGGTGCTCAGAAACGCTGACAGGATAAGAGGGTTTAGGATGAGACCTGTCCCGGCTCCACGATATTGGTATAGGACGTCACGCTGGGCAGTCCGCTCCTCCCGTGTCTGTTCGTCCCGAAGAAAGACCCAGAACCGGTTGACGAGGGGCATAATGAACCATTCGGCAGCGATAGTCGTGAAAGATACTGCGCCTGGTGGACGTTGGGCCGAAGGAACCGAGCTTTTGCGACTAGCTGAAACTACTTCGGTGATCTTCGATGGTTTTTTTATCCGCAGTTGTCTTTCCCGAACGACCTCAGGCACCTTGTCGGCCGTTGCTTCTTGGCTCCTGTCAATAGCTGCTTTGGTGATGTCCTCAAGAAGGGGCTGGAGTGCATTAGCAGAGCTCGTAGCCAAGTATTTCTGATGCAATACAGGCGGCAACATTTTGCTTGGAAAAGTGGTCCGTTGGGTCGTAAGCGATTGTAAAGCTTGGGAATAGATGGGCAGTGATGCTAATTCTCTGGCTCCGAGTGCCAGAGCGCTCAGCATCACTGAACGTTGGTCAGATGAATACTGGTTTTTGAAAAACTCCTCGATGATGCATCTGCAGCTCCTCAGAGAGGGAACTATACGGAACAAATAGGGAACGTACTGAGCAGAGATTCGCGGACAGCACGTGACCAACGCTATCGCGATGCGTTGTCTCTTGTTGTCGAAATCGTCAAGATCAAAGCTATTGTTGAGGGAAATAAAACCGTATAAAAGATTGGCAGCGTTTTCTGCTGCGTAGGAGGTGAGAAGACTGGTGTTATGACGAGCCAAGCTAAACCTACCTAGCTCTGTCCCATAATCACGTTTCCTCCGGATCAGCTCCTCACCGATGTTTATGGCCATTTCGATCTTATCCGCCTCTTGGTTTTCCTCGGGGGACCCAACTCCGCTGTTCCGGACGAGCTCACCCAGCTGAGCTAGGTACACGGGACGAGGTATCTTCTTTTGACCAACGTGAAGCGTGGGATCTTTCTCGATCTCCTGCAGCTCTGACGGTGTGGGCGATGGAGAGCGTGAGGACGACGGAGAAGTGTAACCAGTCAAAGAATCATCTGAATCGTAGTCATCAATGCGTTGGGCCAGCATGCCAGCCCCCGTGGCGGATCCTTGACGAGTGGCTGTCATTGACATTACTTCCGCGGTCAGATTACGGCCTGGCTCTCCACCATTACCCTGGACAGCGTCATCCTCGTCCAAAGACTCGAAGTCGAAGTCTCTTTGGGAACAAAGTTGCCTGAGACGTCTAGCCCAAACCCTACCATCAGCATCCCCTTCCCAATCGTCAAAGTTCAGGTTTTTGCCGACCCTGCTGGCCACCACCTCGGCAACCAACATACCACATCGGCGTACACTCGCGTCCGGGTGACCAATATAGGCGCCAACTGCAGAGAACAAGGAAGGGGAGAGTGCAACTGATGTCACTTCGTTCGAAGATTGTGGGAAATGTGTTACAACAAGAAGAAGTAGCGTGGAGATATCTGAAAACATGTTCTCGATGTGATGGGCCACATATTACGCGAGTAAGAACATACATTGATGTCGAGAAAGTAGAGAATGTTTGATGTGTTCCGTAGCACTCCACTCGTCAACGAGCCGAGAAAGAAAAGTTTCTTGTGCTAATTCGTGGAAGGGGTCAGAGTTTACCGCGAAAGGCTCGGAAGGCTGCAGAGATCACCTTGTGAAGATTGCATACTGCTCGCTAGCCAGCATACAAAAACCCGAGAATGATTTTCACTCCAACTTCGAGCCAAGATTACTGAGATCAAACTATTCCAGAGCTCATCATGAGGGCCAATGTTGCCAACCACGTCGCATAGAAGGGCTGCCTCCCGACGTACGGTGCCCCTGTCACGAGCAGATGTACCCAACGTTGACTCCAGAGAAGTAAGCGATGAAAACAAGGACATGAGGATAGCTTGCTGCGTCATCACAGAGGGCGATGATGCTATTATGCGATTCCAGAGTTTCTGGTAGGCTTTGCTCTCCTTGTCTTGGAGTCTACGCCGGATGGACGGCAATGCAGAGCGAAAGAATGAAGACTGCGAAGGGGACGGGTGAGCTGAGCTTGGGAACGCCCCGACATGCACAAGTTTTGAAAAGAGCCGAGTCACAAGGGATAGATCCTCTGCAGATTGGTGACATGAGAATCCATGACCAAGTCGGTAACAAAACACTGGCCTGCAACAATATGCTTGGATAAAGCATGGATGAGAAGTTCAGTTCGTATACTTAGGTTGTTGTGATAATCAGGCAGGCCAAGATCAGTCGGAATGCCTTGCCCTTTGAGAGCGTTGGCTATCTTTATGGGTACCGCGAAGATATTCCGAAGGCAGTCATCCCAGCTGACAGATCTCCTCGCTGGATCGCGGATTGTACACACCGCACGGAAGAGTCTATCGATGGGATATTCCTTTGCGAGTCTCAGTAATAAGTCTACACATCGTTGGTGTAGCGGAAGCGAAAGTATCGTCGAGTACGCGCATAAGGCCACGTCGCCGGCAGGAGAAGAAGCATTCGAGAATGCACCTGGACAAAAGTATTGGAGTATCAGTGCAGAGCAGCCCTCCTCCTCCAAGATCGTTTCCCATGTCGGCAGTATCGAGTCCAGCAAAGCACGTTGAATTGGTGGAAATACTTTGGTGATGACAACTGTCACCTCTTCGCTGGGCAACGAGCTGAACCTTCGGAATTGTGGAGGCAACAGGTTTACTCTGGCGAGGGGCAGACACAGGAGTGGGAGCAATGTCTGGAATTCAGTGATCTGGGTCTGAAGCTGAGAGAGGACGTCTTGCAAGACTGCTTGTCGTGGGTGATTTAGAGACATGGGTCTGAGAATGTTCCCACAGCTCCGTCGCTTTCTCAATCACTTTTTGAGTTGTAGATGGCCATAGTTCCTATCACTCCCTTGTCCCGGATACGTTGCCGGTCTCGCGCCTCACTTCGTAGAGTAGTTACCGCACCGGAGACCTCGTTCAGGGACGTCTAGTGGTCCTCAAGGATCTCAAGAGGTATCGCCAGGTCCCCTACCCCACCCTTGTCCATTCCGCGTTCGGTCCTCCCAGAAACATCGCAAATACGCCAGAAGTTGATAGACGACGGTGTCCTGAGTGTCTCCCAGGACGGAGGTGTATCTCAATGGTCCGACTTTATCGTCAAGAATGGCTGCCACCGAGGATGTGGCTTTCGAGCCACTTATCGCTGTCATCTCGAAGATTTTCAGCCAAATACCCAATTGTTGAGTTGAATGTTCTGCGAATCCTCACGCACGACTCCTCTCAGAACGTGGCAACACCTCCCGCCCGGATGCGTACATCAGGTATTCCGGCTCCGAAAAGACACATTGGTTCGACATCGTCACTCCTTTTGAGTTTAAGAAGGCCAAACATCCTAGTGGAATGCAAGATGTATGTCGTAAATATTCTCTTAAGCCACAGCTCGAAGGCATAATCCATCTCAGCGAGGCCATTACTTGCGCGAACTCTGTACCTCCGAGAAAATGCCTGCATTCGTGCGCGAAGGATATATACTCTTGCGGCAACCCATCATCCATATCAAAGAGGACGATGTTGACTTTGACAAGGAAGAGGCACAGGAAGAAGGCGAACCTGCTGCCAACGGGAACGCGGTACAGTCTACGAAGGGTCTTGACAAGAGCCAGGACATGTGTATGTCCTCGGACGAGATCGAGGCGATGGATGCGGAAGAGGAGAGCTCATTGGGATTGAATCGTGTGGTAGTCAGCAGCAGCGCTGGGCCATCATCGATTCATCTGGCACATCACTTGTTTGTACGGATCGTGCTAGCACGTGGTGATAAAGGCTCATCGGCACAGAAAATATATGGAACGCAGGACCGTATGTAAATCTTATGTTTTTGCTTCCCCCCTATTGTTCCAGAGCGTATCATCACATGGTGCGGGGCCTAAGTCTTTTACAAGCATACGTACGCATACAGGGACTCGACGAGGCATTGCCACACAGTGAATCTAGTAGGCACAATTGGTGAAGCCAATTTACATATACACGAGCACAGAACAAGAACACAACAGTCTAGGGTGATTTCTTTCCAACCGCCTTGAAGGCTCCATTAGTCATCACCCGAGCAATCTCCCCCGTCTGGACCCAGCCTTGAGCTTGATCCTCAACGGTCTCCGTGCTAGATAAAAGTGTCCCAACTGGCGGTCCACGCACGACGAGTTCCCCTTTGGGGTCGTTGCCCCTCTCAATCGTTGCATCGTCCACGCCGATAAGTTTGACCTCAACATTCACGCTTGGGGCGCCGACGTGAGCTGGTTCACCCTCTGCTGAAGGCAGGGACTGAAGATCAAAGGCATGCGTAGCAAGAATGGGGCCACTTGTCGATGCATGGATATGAGCATTGATGAGTGGAACCGAGAGTGCAATCCGCGCGGGAGTTAATGCATTGTTCGGTAATGGTCCTGCAAATCCTCAGTTTGTGTCAGTGTCAGTATCAAGAGGATAACGAGGAAACAGTCACCCCCGCTGACGACAACAGCCTTCAATGTACTTGCCATGCGTCCCATAACAGATTCACGAGCACCATCGAATACCGCACGGTCCCATAAACTCTCCTTGCTTAAAAAGCCTTCGGCTAGTGCCGCTAGTTTGTGCCTCCACACAACGGGGTAAGCGAATGACAACCTCTTCGCACGGGTGAGCACTGCAGTTGATAGATCCTGCAGGTGGTCAGGATGAACGAACAATACAGTGGGTGACGGTATGGGGAGCTTTGGCGCAGAAAGTATGTCATCGACGTTACGCGGTAAACCATTGGACTCGATGTTGGAATTGTAATATATGCGGGTCGAGTCACACGTTGCGAAACATGCGCACTCATACAATGCGGTGTACGCAACTGCTCGCCCGAACGGAGTGCTTAAAGAGTGCCCGGAGACAACAGTGTCGAGGGTGGACAGCGCTATAGAGGGTGGAAACAATGCTCTGATGGCTGTGACACCAGACGTGAAATTCGAGTGAGTGAAGCGCACGCCTTGCAGACCCCCAGAAGGTTTTTCGAAGAACGCAAGGGTAAACGGATCATTGGGACCTAGAGTAAAGGTTTGTGAACTGTAGAACTATTTCAAAGAGACGACTTACGAGCTGAAGGAGGGGCAGCCGTATTGGCTACCTGAGCACCGTCGGCCTCGACTTGGGCCCAGTTCAGAATTTGGACCTCTCGTGCTGCTTTGGGCCGGAGGTCGGTATCTGTTGGTCCTACTACAATGATCCTGTGGTCATGTTCTCTTGCATCATAGATAAGTTCGAGGAGGTGAGGCAAGAAATCCGCGCCAACAATGATGGCAGATGGAGGATGGGCCTCTAAAACACTTGAAAGAAGCTTTCGTGAACTCAAGGTGATAGAGACTATGGAGTGCTTGGCGAGTGCAAGATCAGCGATGACAAACTCTGCGTATACCCCCGTTGAGCTGACGAGGACGAGCATAGGAAAAAAAAACACACCGAGGCTATCGTTCAAAAGTAGCAGGACACTGGACTCTCCAGGGAGAAGCCGGGAAATGCCAGCACCGAAGGCACTAATACGTTCGTTAAGTCTGGCATTGGTGATCTGCATGGTACAAGTAGGCAAGTGCTCCGGATATATACATTCGGGTCACTCACTTTGGTCGACCAAAGCGTCCTCGGTGACTCGAATTGGGACCTGACAAAGTTATTGACTAGGTCTACATCCTTGTCAGGTTTGACAGGGAACTGCAGGATTGCATGAAAGGACTGTCCCCCGTGGCTCGATAAAAATGGTTACATACCCTGCCCATAAGCCCAGTGCCATAGTTTCTATAGACGGCGCTTTCAGCGGGATATCTCACGCGGCCAACGTCGCTCTGCCTTCCAAGAAGGATGGGGTGCACGAGAGGTTGTGGCTTGTACAAGTTCTGGAGAAGAAATACAGATACACCGATAAAACCTAGGAGCACCGTCAAGTCGTCGGTGACAAGGTAGTCAGCAAAAGACATATTTTTGTCTTCTGCTGAGAAAGATGATGGGGGACCAGTGAATAAACCTGTCAGGTCCAGGAAGAACTCCGGACGTTGCCGTGTGTACCCAGCCCAGTTTGGTTCTCACCACTGGGTGATGACTCTGCTGGCAGGCTCACAGTCGCAGGACAATCCATCCGCCACACAACTCGAAGCTCGAGGGCCCCGCACCATTGTCTCTGAAGCTAGCTGACACGGTCCACACCACAGCCATCCAGTTTTTACCTCGCAGCGACCGGATTTCCGCTGTTGAATATAATCACCATGTTGCTATCAACGAGATATCCCGCACGGTCTCGCAACGCTGGACCGGTCACTATAATGGTACTTACCATGCCTCGGCCATGGTCTCGCTACCTCGTCCAAGGTGATCCGTGCACGATCATTAGTAGGTCACGTGACAAAACCATTACTCCTATTCTGAAGTATTCTGCGTCTCATCGTGCGCTCATATCCAGACGACGGCCATGGTTACCTCTGCTGTAAAGAAAACGTCTAAAAAGTTCACTAAACCCACAGAGAATGTGCCACAAATGTCCCATTATTCTACACATCCGCCGTGGACCGATATGATCACAGTATGTTCAGCATTCATCTACGGCAGAAATACGAGTATTTGAGGATGCTCTATCAGGAATGTATAGCGACAACTCCAGATGGGGCCAGGCATGGTGTCTCCCGACCCGCAATCAAGAAGGTTGGTTTCATTCTGCTCAACGATCCCCCTATTGGCTGAGTGCCTACAGTTTGTCGATTCAAAGTACCATCTCTCTATGAATGCAGCTGCTACCAGTCAACTCAATCGCGCCATCTCGCACGGCACACACAGTGGCGACTTTGTGCTTCCCAAGGGTTGGTTTTCTGTGAGCTAGTCTTGTGGAACTCCCACCATTTCGTATGTAGGTCCGTCGGGCAAGGTGAAGCTGGCCCCTAAAAGAGTGGGTGAGATTGCCAAGAAGGTGAATATGCACCCTCTGTAACTCTTTCTTCTGGTTGATTGTCACCCTGGAACAAGGAGCCTCCCTCGAAGCCTCCCATGGTTACGAAGGCTAGGGGGACAGCGAAAAAGCCATCCGTTTCTACTACGAAGAGCAAAATGCTCCCTTTTGCGGACGAGCAGCCTGCGAAGATCATGCCTGCGACCAGGAAGTATACTTCTATGGCAAAGAGGGCGCGTGTAACTCCTACTCCGGGAAGGAAAGTATCAGCCAGGAAAGCCAACACGAAGCGGGGTGGCGCTAAAAGGGTGGGTCGTCTATCGTCTCAAACGATGATATATAGATATGTACCTCTTCCCAGGCGTTCACAGACTCAAGTGCTACCACCGCAAAGACTAGGACTGTGACAAGGAAGGCGGTGAAGTCAAAGAAACGTATGAACAAGTAATTATGAATCAGTGAATGACTTCCGAAGATGGCTTCATTATTTGACTCCTGTGCTTTCCTTGCACCTGTTCCTTTCCTATTGGTTCCCAAGTAGTTCTGTCTACATCAGATCTTGTTCTTTCAATCCCGTGGTTCGATGTTGCCCCCAAATGATGCATGCCAGTTGGCTGTGCTCTCGTGGTGGGTCTGCGACTTTGAATGGTCTTTTCCTATTTATGAACGAACCAGTTCCTGTGACAATGACCTATAAATAACTTTGATTTGCGCGGGTGCAGCCGGAAGCGCTGAGAATTTTGGGTGTCCTGAGAGCACGAGTACTTGCTACATGCAAATTTGGGTTGAACTGGAATGGTCTGTGCAATTCACTCAGGATGGATCCGGACACGTATCTGTACACGGTAATCTACTGTGTGCTAACCGACATGCTGTGGATTCTGTGAGAGGGTGACTTGTTATGAGGGGTTCGCGGCTGGGAAGCGAGGAAAAGATCCGAATCTACTGCGCCCGTCGTCTGTAAAGATGGTGATAAAATCTTTGTTCCTGGCATTTCCGCGACGGACGACACACAGTCAAGATATGTTCTTACTACCTACGAGCTGTTTGTGCGCGCGAGTCGGCCAAATCTGGAGGGGTAGATAACAGTGGAAATGATCGGGGATGTGAGTGATTACGTGATACAATTACGTGACATACGTACGCAGCAACTGTTTTTGA
>JBBPQZ010000419.1:0-15952 GCA_038092795.1 Boletus rubissimus
CTTGACGGAGACGCCGTATTTTGACACTAAATACGCAGAAATAATAAGAACAGCGGCTCACGTTCCAGGGCGAACTCGGTTGGTAATGTCGTTGGGCAGTATCATTGACAGCTATTTCCTGTTCCTTTCAGGTGAATTTAGTTCGAGAGCTTGCAACTCTTACCCTTGAAAAATTCAAGGAAGAATGAACCCATCACAGTCAATCACAACGAGAATAGTGAGACACTCGATTATCCCGAGAGACGGTAAAGACAACGCAATTGACCTATGTATAGCTGCTAAATGGGAGGTCACAAATGTACTTGGCTCAAACTGTCAAAGACGCCATCGGTACCGGAACCTCTACCATGTCCTCATTGTCACCGTCATCATCACCATCATCACCATGACCTACTTCACCTAGGGCCTGGGGCGTATACGCGTCAGACATGGTGGCGGTCCTTTGTGAAACCTCCAGGTTGTATGAAAGTTCGTCCTCGCTGACATCCGCGAGTTCTGCTAACTGCGCGGCCAGAAGCGCAAGCTGTGCCTGTAACGCTGCTCTTTGCTCTGCATTGAGCTCTGCCGATTTACTGGCGCCGTCAAGGCGAGAGCCAGCAGATTCGTCGAGAGCTATCGAACCTGAAAGCAGCGATGACTTATCAGGTCCATCGGCAGTTGTTCGTTGGTTGAGCGAAATAGCAGACGTTGAGGGCTCTCTTGCATTGTTGTCTTCGCTCGAAATTTGGAAAAGCTGTCCAAAGTTGATAGCTTTTAGAATATTCTGTGCTGCTTCCCAAGCATCGCTGCCTTCCCCTATCTCGTGGTCAACAGCGTCGGCCGCTTGCTTCTGGGAAGCTGTTGCCGAGTTATCCCGGGCAGCCGATGCATGCGTAGATCCTGACGTGCCTTGATATGGGTACCCAAAAGGATACCCTTCATATCCTGGCGGTTGTCCGGGAGGAGGAAGGCGAGTTTGCACATTGGTAGCTCCGTGAGGAATAACAGGAGTTTGTGTAAACGGTGACGACGAAGGCGGCTGCGGGCCGGGCAACGTAGTTTGTGCAAGGGTTTGCGGGCGACGGGTCGTCCGTCTGGAAGTCTAGGAGCCCGAGCTAAGTAAATACCCGTGCAAGAATGAGGAACTTGTACGCATACATTACCACCCTCCCAGTTTTCGTTAAGTCGATATTTTCCGTTACTCCCTTTCTCCAGGCGACCTCTCTTGTAAGCCTTTTGTAAAGCTTGACTAGCTGAGGGACGGAAATTCATTTGCAGAGGGTAATGCATCGCCATCCAACTGAATAGGCTCTTTGGTGCGCATCCTTCGGGGTCACCCGAGTCGAGGAGCGCTTCGACGATCATCTCCTCATAACTTGGAAGGTCGTCAACATTATTTAGTGAGGTGGGTGGTTCTGGAGCAGGATGGGGAGGGTGGACAAGTGGGGTATTGGTGAACAACGGTGGATGGTGGCTTGCCGGATTGACTGGGTACAGTGCGGGGGGTTGAGGATACGGAGGGTAAGGGTGCGGGTAGCCATACGTCCCGTGAGGAGAGGTATAGTAGGGCGCATGTGGAAAAGTGGGATGGTAGTACGGCTGATGGGGGTAATGTGAGCCTGAAGCTGTGGGGGGGATTTGTGGTTGAGCCGTAGCAGGCTGTGAGACGGATGACGTGCTCGTGAGTGGCCCGACCTGGGTTGGTGCAACTGTCGATTGTTGAGATGAACTCGGTTGAGGTTGTCTTGTCTTTTCCCCCGACGAACCATCGACATCAGGAGAAGTTCTCGACGGCGCGTCGGACTCTGGAGACGTCTGAGTCTGCGACGCTTTCTGGGCCTGTATGGAGGCTATGGCGGCACGGATATCATATGGCCATACCGAACTTTTTACGTGCAGAGGCGCATGGGCTTCGAATGTGAGGCAGATGTCGATTATCTGCTGAGGAGGGAGTAGTCCTAGGTATTGCCTTTTGACGGCGTAGATTTCGGCCTCTACCACATTTTTCGTAGGAATGAGACAGGCGTTGGACCGTAGTGAAACGTATGAATACCCACCAGATAATGGTTGATAGCTATTTTGCGGAGGAGGTGGAAGAAATGTCGTTGGTGCAGTCTGCATCGTTCCGGTGGAGCTGCATAGTTTTTCGTATCAAAGTTTATGTACTTGGCAGATCAATATGGTTGCACCACGGTCGACAATGAAGACATTCACATCCACCAGTCAAGTACTGGTTAACCTGCGCTGGATTTACATACACATTTCGTGTCCAATATCGCCCCCAAGTAGTACCTCCACATCCAACCAAAGTCCACCCACTATTGTTGCACAGAAATCATTCCGATGATAGATCCGTATCGTTTATTGTAACTGGAGAGAACATGAGCGATGACATTATTAGGCATAGAAGAATTCCACTTCCGTACCACTTGCTTTAGAATCATATCCCACAATCAGCAGGTGAAACCTGGACTGCTGTCGCATTCACATAACCTGCTGCCACACCACTGCTACCCGCCCAAGCTTCGAATGCATTCTCCGCGATATTGAAGGTATAAGCCTCGTCAACTGCGGTAATAGCTATGGTGGACGTGGTGCCGTTGGGAGCAAGATATGCAAGCTGCCAGCAAGTGCCGCACAAGGTAGAGTTCCAGGTCAGTCCTGGGATGCCTCCTACGAAGGGATAGTTGGGGACGTTTCCTAAGGTAGGCCACTTGCTTTCGAGCCCATTGACGCCATTGGAACAGGCAGTGTTACCGAGCGACCAAGTAGGATCATCGTACAAAGCATCGTACGTGACCTTCACAGTTCCGCTCTGTGCGAGGCATGGCAAGGCAGCAGTAGCAAGGATGGCGAGGGATGAGATAAACATCATGATGAAATGAAAACTTGAGATGTGGTTCCAATACACTTGATCAGTGAAGAATGGTGAACCTGGGCCAAGAAGCGTCTCCTTTTTATACCTTGGTGCGGTTTCTAAACACCAGAAATCACCCCTAACATTGGCAGTTGTGGTGACGCTACAACTTGAGTAATCCAGTAAGTTGGTGATGCGACAACGGCGGATGGCCTACCCCGATGACAGAATGTGTGCGGGGTGCCCTGTCCGCCCGGGGATGGATCTGTGGAAAGTTTGACTGTGGTGCTGCGCAGCTGAACATTAGTAGCGGAATTGGCTTAGGCCATGACGGCTGACTCGCCCGGAAGACCCAAGCGGTGTCGACGGGGTTTGTTTAACCATCCAATCACGGTGTTCCATACGAGGCTAGGGATACAGGAGAAGTGAGGGATCGTCCCGAGAGTCAGGCACCCTGTTTGAAGCCCGTTGGCCCTGCTGGAGCATGTGGTCTTGCCAAAAGTGAAGTTGTCGTAGGCGGGATCCCACGTCACGACGCTCTGAGCAAGAACAGGGGAAGCACAGGCGGGGAGGGTAGTAAGAGCCATGATGAGCTTCATACACGTGAGTAAGGAACAGGGATGAAAAGTGAGTATTGTGCTATGAGCATCCAACTGACCGGGGTGAGTTGCTCCGAGTTCTGGCCCATTATACCTACAGGCCATGGGCTCGGAATTGCCCAGTGGATGCCCCAGTACAGGTGAACTCGGAACCTTCCCATCTCCATACGGGTGCAGAATCATCGCCTGAAACTCAGGATTGAGTGAGCCATGCTAGTATCATGGAGGGAATCGGTGACCAACCATTTTCCAGAAAGATGACGCAGACTATGTCTAGTTGCCGGTTTTCGAAAGTATATCGAGCAGTCCATCGGATGCTCGGCGATTCAGGGAAGAACCGACGCAAGAAATACGTTGCTTTAAATGGTGCAGAAAACGACACGGCGCACCATGGTCCATGCAGTCAATCCACCCAGTAGTGTGGTCCGTTTGATCGACAGTGGAAGCTAGTAGCCACTGTACTGAATATTAGCATGCCCATGGATGCTAAAGCACTTGTGTTTCAACCACATTCGACATCCAAGGGGGCCTTTGGCACACCAGGAAGGCTGGACGTCTCGTGCTTAATCGCCTGCGCCACGCGAATCGGTGATGAAAAACTTCCCGGATGTACATACCTGTCTTTTCTTGGTGTCTCCACACTGGTTGAGCGCGCTGGAAGAATGCGATTTGATGCCTGAACCCAAGAATGCAAGTTATTTGCGGATTAGCGCGTTGATCGTTCGGAACTTGGCTCACGAACGCAATGCGAGAAAGTCTTGTCACCGGACGCCGGCTACTACAGACGGTCCGTGAAGCTATGCGTGACCAATGATGGTCGCGAACATCCCTGCCACCGTCAGTGCCACTCCAAATAATGATTAAGTACGAATATCTTACGCGCGACACTGCAGAATTGGTCATGATTGAAATGTTGGAGATCAATTCTATCTGTCAAAACAGGGCGACGAATAAGGACACTAGCTCAAGCTTCTCCCTTTGCAGCCAACCAGCATGCTTTTGCTCTAGCCTCAAATGCCTGCTTGGCTCCCGCTTCGTCGCCTTTGACCCACTTCCTCATGGCCTCACCTTGCAATCCACGACCAAAGGAGAAGGTAAGGTTAGGTAACCGGGACAGAGAGAGCGGCAAGCCAACAGGAGCTTTGTTTACTATGGCATTCACAGCATTAAGGTACTTGACAGCATCAGAGTCTGACAGACCCCCTGGAAATAGGGTTCTTTACGTGCAGAAACTTGAGAAGGGCCGAGGGCGCTTACCGGAAAGGAAAACGACACCTGCGACTGATACGGGCACGGAACGAGCAAGTGCCGTTGCCGTCGCAAGACCAATTGCCTCAACTGACGTAGCGCCGCGAGAGGGGTGTTTGAGACCCGGCTGTGGGAAGGAGGGTTTGATCAACGAGCCTAACGTATGCATGGTAAGCTTCGACTTTTTGTTCGACACTGGCGCTGGTGTGGACTTACCCTCTAGCAAAACGCCATAGGCAGCGCAACGAGCATAAATCAGACTGATAATCTTGATGTGAACCTCCACACTTTTCTTCAGATCCGCGTCCTCCGCAAAATCGACATCAGGCTCGACGATGGGGACTAGGCCTGCCTGCTGACTGATCGCAGCGAAGCGTGCCAAGCTCTCTGCTTGAACTTCTAGGCCAGCTTGAGTAGGAAGAGTGGATGAATTACAAAGGATTGGAGCCCGCCATTTGCTGAAACGTGCTCCGGCCCTATAAGCCGCCTGTAGTCTAGGCAGAAGGTCGTCAAGACCTTGAGTAGCAGGCTCCAGGGGGGAGATGGGCAAAGGGTGGGCATCGGTATCAGCACGCACCCCGGGGATAATTCCCCTGCTCGTCAAGATGGGAGCCAACTGAAAGTCTACGAGTGTTTCGTGGTACAAAATGACGCCCGAAATGTAATCTAAGTTCTTGATATTAGACACGGTTGAGGAACTGAGTCATGCTAAGAAACATGCATACCAGTCGGAAGCGACTCATAAAGACACTCCCTCCAGCGCCGCCTACGCTCGCGATTTTGTGCGTCAGTAAAGACTTTCGACTTTCCCTCGATGCCCTCAGCAGCCAGTAGCCTGGCCTCAATGCCCTCAATGGTCTCATCTGTGGCGTAGATGCCCTTGCCACGGGGATTCACCAGAGCTTCAGCCGTTGCGATCAGAGAGGTAGCGAGAGTGGACGAGTGATGAGGGTACAGGTACGAGAAGGGTTCAGAGTCTGCGCAAGCAAGAGCGCCTCCGCTAGTAGCGAAAGTGTAACCTGGGGTGCTTGTTACGTTCAAGGACATGGCGTTGCGTTGAAATCAAAGGATAATTCCCATGAATGCAGCGATCGAAGGATTTAAAGATGATCCAGTGGGTCAGGTGGGAAGGATACGGAAGTCAAGACTGGCAAGGTAAGCAAGTCAGTGGTCGGAAAGCCCGCTCCGGTGGACCGCACACCGGTGAGAACAGGGCGCCACGATCTTCATTCGCTGCAGAGCGGACTCGTCTGTTCCAGGTTATCTTCAAGCTGTAGGTGCATGAAGCGAGTCTAAACAAACAACCTACACGCAAAGCGGATTCTTAGTACTAAGCGGACTCATACCACATGGGGCGAGTCAACTCACTTCGCTTTTGCGACTAACCAAGCCAGCAACGTTGCGTGATGTTTCCGTGGGCAGATATGCCTCCACAAAGACTCGGAGAAGACGACGGTGGTGACTTTCGGCCTCCCGCTTCCTAACTTACACTACAATCCCTCGTGAGGCTATCCCGAGTTCATCTGCTACAGCGCTCACCCAATCTCTAGTCACGCTTCTCTACTGCGCTTTCCTCGCCGATTGGGGCGAGCGAGAACACATCTTTATGCCCGTGAGTTGCTTGGTCAGCCATTTAGCTCTCGCCAACCAACACCGTGCGTTTACTAGTTGCGTAGATGGGTATCAAAGCATAAACAATCGATTCTCTCCCTATCTCCGGAGGAAGCTGCGCTTGTTCAAGGAAGCAATGGACAGGCGCCCGGCAGCCCCTTCAAGTCACCCCCGGAGAAGAGTTCATAATACAATGTATCGACGAAGGACCGATATAATATAACACCTCGTGGACTCCACGTATGTACAAAGAAACGTAGTGGGGTAACTTGAGCTCAGAAAACCGGTAACTAGACCGTCTGCGTCATCTTTCAGGAAAATGGTTGGTCACCGATTCCCCTCCATGATACTGGCTTGGCTCACTCAATCTTGAGCAATTTTATTAGCGTCTCCAAGTTCGAGTCCATAACCTGCCGGTTGGTTGATGCCCTGCAGGTCAGAACTCACCCCATTCGATTGGACGTTCATAGCACAATACTCACTCTGCATCCCTTTACTCATATGTATGAAGCTCAACATGGCTCTTACTACCCTCTCCGCTTGTGCTTCCCCTGTTCTTGCTCAGACTGTCGTGACGTGGGATCCCGCCTACGACAACCCTGACTTCACTCTTGGTAACACTGCATCTCCAGCAGAGCCAACCTTCCAACTCTCGGGATGATCCCTAACTTCCCCTCCGTCGGAGGCATCCCTACTAGCCTCGTATGGAACCCCGCTTTACGTGGTTCCTGCCATCAGTTGATTTACATACATACCGTGATTGATGGTCAAACAACACCATCAACACCGTTTGAGTCTTCCAAGCGAATCGGAGGTCATGGCCTAAGCCAATTCCGCTACTAATGTTCAGCTGCACAGCACCACAGTCATAAATCCAATATCCGGGCGGACAGGGCACCCCGCACACCTCTTGTCATAGGGGTAGGCCATCCGCCGCTGTCGCATCGCCATCTTACTGGATTGCTCGAGTTGTAGCGTCACCCCAACTGCCATTGTTAGGGATGGTTCCTGGTGCTCAGAAACTACCGACACACAAAGGTATAAAATGAAGACACTTCTTGGCCCAGGTTCGCCGTTCTTCACTTGTCAAGTGTTTGAGCAAACCACATCTCAAGTTTTCATTTCATCATGATGTTTATCTCATCCCTCGCCATCCTTGCTACTGCTGCCTTGCCTTGCCTCGCACAGAGCGGAACTGTGAAGGTCACGTACGACACTTTGTACGATGATCCCACTTGGTCGCTCGGTAATACTGCCTGTTCCAATGGCGCCAATGGGCTCGAAAGCAAGTGGCCTACCTTAGGAAACGTCCCCAACTATCCCTCCGTAGGAGGCATCCCAGGACTGACCTGGAACTCTCCCTTGTGCGGCACCTGCTGGCAGCTTTCATATCACGCCCCCAACGGCACCACGTCCACCATAGCTATTACCGCAGTTGACGAGGCTTATACCTTCAATATCGCGGAGAATGCATTCAAAGGTTGGGCGGGTAGCAGTGGTGTAGCAGCAGGTTATGTGTATGCGACAGCAGTCCAGGTTTCACTTGCCCATTGTGGGATATACTAAAGTACGGAAGTGGAATTCTTCTATGCCTAACAATGCCATCGCTCATGTTCTTTCCAGTTGCGATAAACGATACGGATCTACCATCGGTATGAGTTCTGTGTAACAATAATGGGTGGACTTTGGTTGGATGTATGGGTACTACTTGGGGGCAATATTGGTTACGAATTGTGTATGTAAATCTAGCGCAAGTTAACAGCCGTTTATCAGTTCTTGACTTGGTGGACGTGAATGTCTTCTCGAATTAACATTTTCTGTCGAAAAAACTACCATTGTTCCGGATCGTCATCATCACCTGTCCCAATCTACAACTCGCAGCAACAAGTAGAAGCCGCAGCACAGGGTAGAAAGTAAGGTACGAGTAAGTATCTCACCCCAGCTGATTGGCAAGTCACTCAGGTTGTTGTACACTAGGGGGGAGTCAATTTCACTTGTAGTAGATGACCGTAGTGCCTATGCGCACCAGGGCTCAGACGATCGTTTTCCCGTACCCCCGAAGCTTCCGACACCATGAGCGATGGGTTATGGGGCCGACAAGAGAAACCTACCAGTTGGTACAACAACGGAAGCAACGCCGATCGGCGTGCATACGCAAGAGACAGAAGTACGAATGCAAATACCTTCAACACGCCAAACATCTTCTCCATCGTTCGTTTTCTCACCCATTTCTTTCCATCTATCGCGGTATAGTGTGCCCAGTTCGGCCGGCGAAGCCACCACCACCAGAGGGTAACTGCCCATGGGAACGGATTGAAAGCCTTGCCGGTCCCACCTGTGCGTTGCCAGGAGTAACACTGCGTGTGTACGGAGCGCGAAAGTCGTTCCTGGAGCTTGGCGTTGTAGGCATCCGTGGAATCCGCCTTGACAATAAAAGCCGATACCAGACCATCAAGAACTGGTTTGACGAGTTGTAAAGAGTAAGAGACCTGTCGGACCGTCAGTGTGTGTCGTGGCAGTACGAGCGGTCGTCACGGACTTGGACTTCTTCTATGAAGAGCGTGGACGTTGATGTGCCGGTGTTCGGACCTGCGTTGACAAGTGCAGTGAGCGACAGGATTGTGTTCCAATTGGGCTTCACATGTGACGCACCCGCTAACATGTAGAAATTCGGGATGTCAGGGATCGTTGTACCATAATAGCCAGTGGGACCTCCATGGGCGTCGTAGTATCCTTGGACAGTCGCTCCGTTTAATCCTTTCACGTGCATGGGATACTGGTGCTGATATACAACACCGTCAGCAAACTGAACTTGGAAGCGGACGGAATGAATGACCCCTATGAATCCCGTTGCGTAGATGATAATATCGAATGGTAGTAGTTCGCCTTTCCAAGGAGAAATATCACATTTCGCAGCACGTCCAGGAAACCGTCTTTACCTTTCTTCGTCAGGATGCCATTCTCTACTATTTGTTCGATCCCATCAAAGTTGAGAGCCACGTTCGGTAGACTTAGGCTTTTGAGGTAACCGCTATCGGCCACTGCCGGGTATGAGTAAGGTGATCAGCTCGAGGTTAAAATCGCCCACCTGTTCGTTTGCATCCGGGAGCTAAGAAGGCATTAAGAATAAATGGGTGGGGAACGCGTACCACTGGACTCACGATGCGTGGGTATCAGGTAGTCGTGATACTTGCTCGGCGTACTGTCTAGTATGTATTGTTTTAAGGCCTGCAAGACATCAACGATCTGCACATGTCATGCAAGACGCAAAACGTACTTGACGATGTCTCTCGCGGGCTGCTGAACTCTGAGGCCTCAGCGAGGGCCAGTCAAACTATGAATGTCAGACGTAAATGTTCCGAACAAAGGGGGAGTCCGAGGCACCTTGAACATGATGTATGCGCGGTGAAGCTTCATCACAAGGGGTATGTTGGCGAATACCCACTTTGCCATATCGGAATATGGTATATGAGGCTGAAATCGTGAGTAGCTGCGGGAACACGCTGGAGACCAAGAGACTCACTCGCGTGTTGAACCACACAGGAGTTCGAATAAAATTGACAACTTGAACACTCGGATCTGCCGCAAGGGAAGGGACGAATTGGGCGCTAGGAAACATGTCAATGTGTCGACTAGAAATCTGTTACATCGACAAGTACCCAGAAGACGCGTTACCTATGACGGCCACACGTTTGTGGCTGAGATCCAGTCCCTGAGGCCATGTCGCTGAATGAAATGAGATCCCTTTGAACGTTTCGATGCCTTGTATTTCATACGGGATTTTCGGTATCTCCAGAATTCCTACCGCTGAAATGACGATCTGTGCGGTGTCGATAGTTTTATTTCCTGTCAGAACGTCTTCGGCGATGATCTTGTAGCGACTGTGAACATCGCTCCACTCGACCGAGATCACTTTGGTATTGAAGACAAGGTGAGGGTACAGTTCATACTTCTTTCCAAGGCCAATCCAATAATCTTGAATTTCGGGTTGGAGACCGTGAGATTTGTTCCAGTTGGGATTGAGGTCAGACGACAAGCTATACCAGTGTATCTCTACGTCCGAAGAGCAGCCCTAGGAACGGTGAATAGAGGATTTCCAGACGAATCGCGGGGCATACAGGATATGTATTGGCCTGCAAAAATGTCAAATATCTACTGTTGGCATGTCACAGGTACTCACCCTCCAGCAGCCGCCTACTTCGCCTGCTTTTTCATATATCTAGGAGGATTGACAGTGAGCGGATTCTTCCTTTGAGGCAATGGGATAATACTTGCAGTGAAGTTTCGGAAGCCAAGCTGGGACTTGAGTGCGATAGCAAAGGATAAACCTCCAACGCTCATGTACGAATAAGCATATGATGTTCGGGCAGCACGACGACTCACCCAGCACCAATGATGACCACCCTGGGTTGTTGTGCGGCACTCTCCATTGCAATGACAGGATGGGGTTAGGACGAAATCCAGGGGGGTTTATCGCGCCTTAGTATTAATACATTATTACTACCTTTGTTGAGAACATTCAGCATGGTCATGGTCAGGTACGTGGCGTAAATAGAACCGGCAAGCATTGACACTAGCTGTGGGACATGGGTATGTGCGGGACAGCACAGCCACTGCGGTATAGACCGGATTCGGCGGTTACAACGAACAAGTACTCGTCCATCTAGAACAATGTCGCTCCTTCGTGCTTGCCGTGCGCGACCAATTTTCAATGCATTGGCGTATTCCCATGGCCTCGCGACAGACGCGCACATCCAAACTCAAGTCACAGCCGAGAAATCGGAGAGCACACAGATTGCGGAACCTGTCCATGGCGAGGTTTTTACCGCTGATGTCGTCAGCGGTGCACCTGGTATGCATCTCAGTCGTCGTTGTAATGGAATTGGCGTACCCATTCACATCCGTAGCTGAGCTTCGTCATCGTGCGGTACGCATCTACCAACCTGCGCGCAACACCATGCAAAGTGGCTCTGGAAAATCGGAACGTTGGCGCATTGACTGGGATATCCTCCAGGGTGCCGGTCGTTGGGAAAACCCATTGATGGGTTGGGCTAGTTCGTGAGTAGTTATTGTGCGAAGCTCGGACCCCGTATCAACTTCTGCGTTAGCGCGGATTACATGCAAGGCACACGCCTCTCGTTCAAGAGCAAGGAGGATGCTGTTCATTTTGCTGAGAAGCAAGGTATGTAATCTTTTTTCCTGTTTCTTTCGCTGATGTCGCATCGTTCGATCCTAGGGTGGGACTACTACGTGTAGGTTTCGAGTATCCCTTTTATGTATTTATAATTCACTAATTTTCCGCGGGTAGTCAACCGGAGATTGTAAAGAAGATTCCCCCGAAAAACTACTCGGAGAACTTTGTGTACAAACCTCACAAGCTGCGCATCATGCGTACAAAGTAGAGCCCACTGCTTCATTAGATCTCGCTGAATGTCATCCCGTTTCCTATGGATGAGCTTCTGCTGGGAGAACAGCTTCCACAATAGTTTTGGGCTAACACACTGATCTTTGATCGCAGCCGATGACATGGGTGAACTCAGCATTGCAGGAAACCGGTAAGATTGTATGCCTCATTTGGTTCCGGAAGAATCGCACTTCCGTCTCTGTTACGTGGGACCTCCAACTAGCGACATACGACTCCATTCTTGTCACGTTAATTCCGATCGAAATGGACACTACCAAGCTGAGCTGGACCCGATCCGAGAGCACGCACCTGCATACATACCTGCTGGAACTAGAACCGCAGCTAGGTGGGCATGATAAGCCAGCGCGTGAACATGGGCCGTGTGCATACCGTTGTATGAGCCAGTTTCCTGCTTTGCTCTGGTACCCCCAATGCGGTGGGGTGTGTTGACATGACAAAGTCTTTGTGTGGTCGCAAGACTCCCAAACTCAGACTGCGCATGACTGCAGAAATAGACAAGACTGCTACAACTAGCACGATACTACTCACGATAAAAATAGTAGAAACCAAGTTCCGACCTTCAGTCCTGAGTTGCTACTTATGTGCAGTAAATTGTGCCAATGTAGATCCCCTGGTAGGGGCCCAGGTGATTGAGAATATTACCATCAAAGATGTTGGGTACTGTCATGATGGTACATTGAGCGTCTGTCGCGTCGTCGTCGCCTACAAATGTTGGAGGACGGGTGGATAAACCAAAGAGCTGCTGTGCCTACCTGGACATTCGACTGCGTCGTTGGGTTGAATGATATGAACCTCACCTATCACGTGTGAGAATCCCAAGAAACAGCCAGGAACGATGGGAATAAGATCTTTTTCGTTATTTATTCGCTGAAAGTCGGAGATCTGTAGAGAAGATGGATGCTGTGTGACTTTGCGATAGGAATGATGAAGAGACGAACGGTGGCATCGAAGAGAGCAACCCATGCAGGGTTATCGACGCGAGAAGTACCGTAGGTGACGCCTTTGATGGCGACGTTGGATGGTAAATTGAGGGTCATGAAGATGCAGTCAAGTTCGGCGAGCGCCCCTCCGAGGGAGTGACCAACCTAGCAAGATCAATATAAGATGTGTGTGAGAGGGAGATGCATACCAGCGTGACGGATGTCGCACCATACTGGGAAATAAGGGACTTGACTTGGTTGAGAATGATTGGGGCAGTCTTGGCGTGTTCGTTGGCGAAGCCGCTGTGGACCTGGACACTGTTGTCTGCGCCGGGAAAAAAGGGTAAAATTAAGGTTTTCCATGACGATGTCGACATCTGTGAGGTCGGAGAGGGTAAGCGAATGTAATCTAAGAAGGGAAGAAACTGTTACAGTTGGGTGGGATCAGTGCCTTGGTGGGCGACGACGACAGAGTTGGAGGAGGGCCAATAGCCGACATAGTCTGGAGAAGGGAGGGAGAGAGATGGCTGTTACAATATTGGGCGGCATTACCGTCTCCACCGGTGAGAGAGACCTGGAAACCCGGGACGGCTTGGCAAACATCTGGGAGGGGGTGAGACGAATGAAGCCCTGAGGACAAAAGACGTGCGACCACATGCCCAACCCTGGACGATGGAAGGAGAGCAGTAGGCCGCCCTGGCAAACTGGGTATAAGGGGCGAGAGCGGAGAGCTGAGCGGAAGTCATGGGGGTGACGGAACGGGCACCGAGAGCGAAAAGGAGCGTGAATGCTAGTGCATGGGTGGGTATATGCCTCGTCGTCGTCGTCGTCGTCGTCGGTGTCAATAATCGTCTGTGAAATCCATCAAACAGATATCAACAGCCTTGATGAGGTCGGTATTCGATCCCGACTCCACTCCCATCATGAGCATGTCCCTCTCCGGTCTTCCTTCGCACGACCAGCGCAGACCGCACGACACCCACAACCAACTCGATCTCCCCATCGACCACTCCGTCCCACTCCGCTCCCTCTCTTCTTCCCCATCTTCCATCCACCTCCAGACCTCTCGCACCAAGAAATCACGCAGAGAGAAACCCCACATAGAACTCGCTCCAGATCAGCCCCTCACCACACAGGGAAAACCCCGCGCACGGGTATACGTCGCTTGTTTGCAATGGTATGTCTTCCCCTTTCCCCTTTCCCCTCTCCTCACCCGCATCCAAGCCGAACGCGCAAAATACGCTGCGACGGCGCAAAACCTACCTGCCATAATTGCACCCGTCGCACGAAGCCGACCGATACCTGCGTATACGACGCCGTCCCAAAGCGCAGGGGCCCAGACAAGACTCCCGGCGCACGCCAGCGCATGGCTCGCGAGGCTCGTCAGGAGAGTGATGCTGACGCAGTGGCATCCCGTCGTCGCCGTCGGAAGAGGCACGACCCCACGTCCCCGCCTCCACAACCTGAATTCTGTCCACTTCCCATGGCATCTGACCACTCCCTCCTTCCACTCAAACAGCCTTCTCTCGTCATCGACCCTCAATTAGCCGACATGCCCCCATTTCACTCCACTCCAGCAGTCTCCCCACCACCATTGCGATCAGATTCTTCGCTCACTGGCTCAGGATCAGCCGTCTCTGATTCACTCCCGGTCTTCCAGGATGGCACATTATGCCACATGACGAGCAGTCAGGTATTGACTCGATCACTCACTCGTCGTTGACTTCTCACATCGGTTGTGACCAAAGGGTCTACACAACATTCTCAGCTTTACTTCCCACCCAGACCCACATCCCCCAGTGAACTCTCTCATCACCACAACTGTTACTCGTGCATTCATCGCCCCGTACGAAGACCATGACACCGACACCTCCGAAGACTCTACAAATATTACCTCGGAGCCCTCCCTCGACTTTACTCGTCAAACTTGGTGGGATTTCCTCCTCACCATGTACTACTCTTCCGCCCCATCCCTATCCCTATCCATGTCGAAACGACAGCAAGCCGCAAACGAGATCACAAGCGATTTACGTTTTCTTTTCCGCTCTTCAAGTTATTGGTTTTCCTTCATCAACGTCCCTCGGTTTCTCTCTATTTATTTCGATCCAGAAAGGCGGGGACGCATGCAACCCAGTTTCTTGCCTGCCGCGCTGGCCGTCGCCACTTTTATTCAGTCTTCGGAGGCCGGCCTCGGTAAAGAAGGTCGTCGAAAAGCGATGCGTCTCCGTGACGTCGCTCAAGGTGCTCTCGAGGCCAGTCTGAACGCTCGTTGGATCGACGAAGACCTAGCTCAGGCAGCTTGGGTAAGCAGGTCCCTTTACCTCATCGTCCATCTGACCCTCCAAAAAGCTACTAGCTTTGTTCGAAGTATGCGCACATCCTAATCACACCAGTGAGCGATCCACGTCTGGTCTAGTTATTCTCGACACCATCATCAGGACGCTCTCTCTGACCTTGGTTGACATGGAGGATCCCGCTTCCACTAGATTTTATCCACGTTCGGTCCCCTCAATCATGTCTGTGTCACAATCATGGGCAACTAATTCACTACTCAGTGCGGGATTGGACAGCACACACACGCCGTACCCGCAAAGTTGCTCTTGTGTTTCCCGATCGCTCGGACAACGTTCGGCGGCGGCCCATGAGTACACCCCACTCTGGCTATCTTCCCCGGCCTGGGATAACTCTTGGTCAGAAGCCGAGATCAGAAAGGAGATTTGTCGGAGGGTCTGCTGGAGCACGTTGTTGCTCACAGCTGGCCACACATCATATGTCACGTCAGCAAACCGAACACCTTCGGAGCTCTTCATCCTAGAACCCGCCAACGTATGCACGCCCCCTCGTTAGTGTGGCTCTGCTGACCTACAGGCATTTAGTTCACGCTACTCTTTCCCGGCGAGGCGATGCGTATCTCCGATAGTCACTCTGGAAAAGACACCATCTGGTCACTCAACTACCGGACCATGCTACTCTGGCACAGTTGTCTGAGGATGCGTCACGATCCAGACGTATCGGAAGTCGAAATGACACGCTTTGGAATGGACGCATGGCTCGAAGCAGATGTACTTGAGAAAGCGCTCGACTCACATGGATGTGACCTCGAAAGAACGTTCCTATTCCAGGGACGGGAGTATTTATTCAAGTAAGCGCGTCGCTGCTTGTGGCGAATCCGACTAATCGTCTCGCAGCGTACGGTTGATTGTGACGCATGAATTCCAACAATATGTACCGCTTACTACCGTGTAGGTGTTTCCCTGTTTCACTGGTCGTCTACAGGACTCAACCGCTTCCAGTGACATTAATCACCTTTTCC
>JBBPQZ010000420.1:0-15944 GCA_038092795.1 Boletus rubissimus
GTATTCATTCTCACATGCACGTCTCAAGAGGGTGAGACACTCGAGAATAGCGTAGACAAGTGTTGCGTTACACATCAACGACGGAAATGAGGTGATCAAGCGATTGAGGTACCTCGACGCCACCTCGCGAGCACGCGCAATGCGGTGGGTACTGGCCACAAGTAAATTGCACAGTTCTGAGGAAAGGTGATGTGGAAGTGCTTGCTCCGCAGCCTGGGTGTTTAGATCAGCACTGCACCCTCGGATTACCTGTTCGCTCCGTTAGCTTCTGCCAGTATCAATTGAAAGAGAAAGTATACATTGTCAGCAACAGCATCCATGCAGACATTCAGACCGTTTTGTTTGTTCAAACTCGGATTGGTGAAGTAGGAGACTAAGGAGGAAGGCAGTCCAGCCGCAGAGCGCATTTTCTCTATGTCATGCATGGTCAACACGAAGATGACTTGACCAGTTGTTAATGATCGTAGGTCGCTCGCGCTCGAGGAAATGTGGCGTATAAGATAAGCACGGTGCTTTGCCAGGACCTTGTAGTTGATCAACATTCTAACGTCATGGGACTGGAAAAAAAAACCGTACCGAATGGGCGTATTCGTGCCTCACAACCGTGCGATACTCCAAATCACTTACCGCATCCGATACGTTCTCGAGGACTAAACATGGTGTCTTTATTGCGATCCTTGCAAGTGCAGGTAATAGCCACGTCATGGCACTCTTTTCTCTCTCCTCTCCAGAAGTAGTAAAATGAAAAAGAACACACAAGAACCACAAATTTCGGAACAGATTGGTCAGCTCGGAGGTAGCATGGAGGTGAGGTGTGAAGTCAGCGTGATCCAGGAGGGCTTCGATGGGAAGAAGAAGTGAGGCGAGTTGTTCTATCATCTCTTCCGTCTGGCAAATTCCTTCGTCGTTAATGAGGGTATCAGCAGGCAGGAGACAGCCAACCTTCCCATTGTGCCCCACAGCAGCGGCATTTTGAATCACCACACCCTTGTCAGAGAAGAGGGTAAGGAGTTCCTCCAAGTAAACGTCATAGAGATCAGGTCTTCTGTCGATTTCTCGAGCAAGTCTGGTCTGTGCTGCCAATACCTAATCATGGTAGTGGTGGTAGGCTCTGATTTTTCGCAGGATAATTTAACCTACCATATTGTTAGAGAACCTGGGATCTTCCGGATTTGCTGTGTGGTTGATGGCCGAAAACGCACGGATGAGATCCACGAAGGCATCCTCGGGAGCAACCAAGGCTAAGTCTACCAAGTTGTACGCAATAGCTGCCTGGACTGTAGGTTCTGCCGTACGGAGCCTTTGCAGCAACATGGAAATTGTAAGCTTCGTCACCTCTTCCTTGTCGAATTCCAGAGCAAGCCGAGTCACAATGGATATTGTAGTAATGCCAATAAGGCGCTTTTCCTCGTCGGAACGCCCCCGAAGACCCGCATCTTCGCTCTGGAAAGTGAGCTGATCGGTGGAAGACGACGAAGGAAGGGTGTAAAGCGGATTGTGCAAAAGCTGCTGCTGCAGAGAAGACTCGAAAACCTCTTGACTCGTTGCAGCGATGTAGTTTAAGAGGGAATACATGTTAGACATGATAGAATCTTCTCCCGGTGCCAACTTTCCAATGAAATCAGTCAGCGATTTTCCACAAACTCGAACAGGGCCCCACCTTGACGCACAAACCAAAGCATTTTGCTGCGGCTGTAAGTGGTGGAGGAGAGCGTTTCTCGCTATTGAAAGCAAATTCAAATATCGGAAGAGGCGACGTTACGAAACGACGTAGGTGGTGTACCAGCTCCTTCGCAATTTCTGGGAAGCTCTGGACAAGTACAGTCATTGCTTTGAGAGCCGCCTCTTGAACCAAGTTGTCCATTATTGGGGTCTTGTCGCTCAGAAGCAGACCGAGGCACGCATAAAGGTCAGGGTCAAGTTCCCCCAAAGCAACCGAACATATAGACGCCAATTTCTGCCAAGTATGCAAGTTCATCTAGGTGTACCATTGTGGGAATGAAACTCACCAAGCTTTCAGACATCGTCTCCCATGCATATGTATCAATGGGAGGTTCAATATCCATATCCTGTATCTGTACCAAAAGATCCTTGAAGCATTGTAGGGATCCCCTTATGGTGGTATTCAAGGTGTCTTTCGTCACTCCATCCTCCATAGACAACTTCTTTGCGGCTTTTTTCATCAGACTCAACCACGCCTTGTTAGCAGCAGCAGCTTCCTTCAACGGTCCTCGGTACCGGACACCCTCTGCCGAGACCGCAACAAGAGCTTGAGCGAGCACAGTCCACTGCAATTCCATGACACAGCACACGATAAAATACCCGCTCAGGGGTCTCCCGAAGTTGATATAGCGCGTGATGAAGACATGACAAAAGAAAAAGGTCTCAGATGAATCTGGATTTGCCTCCGCTTCTTGATGGATATCAAGGAGAAGTCGGTTGATGCATTCAAGAATGGGATCCTGGACCAAGCCACTAAGAGCATGAGATAGAAGTCGCCATTGAGTTACTGTCCAAGGAAAGAGCATTGAGGTGATGGCACGGTAGAGGCCGTGTACAGAGGGTGTTAGTTGCGTCAGGACCTCGAGCGCTGACGAATTTAAATTGGTGACTTCAAATGGAGAACACTAGGGAATACTCACGACTCGCTGTCGGGAGCTTCTGTACTACTTGAGTAACGAATCGTAGGATAGTATCGACTCCCTGGTCCACTCGATCAGGATGAGTAGAACAAACTCGTAGGATAGCAGAAACAGTCGAGCAGACAAGTTGATCCGGGAGTGCCCATTCTATAAGAGGAGGATCAGAATAGAGCAATGCAATGGCAAACCTGCTCACCGTCCCAGGACAGGGATTGGTCGTACTCAATGTGAGGCGCGTCATCCAAGACATCAACAAGAACCGTGATGAGTATATCAACTTGGTCTTTAACATGCTTCTCGGGTAGGTTTACGACCATTTCTCCGAATGCAATATTACAATGTGCCCGTGCTTCCGTCTTGTAAGGCAATCAGGCAATTGGAGGTTGGAAACACAACAGTCAATGTCCATACCATGTATATCCGTCTGCGCGCGTTTGTGTTTAGTACCCTGCTACTTGACTTGATATTATCTTGTGGAGATAACTGAGCCTTAGACTGAAGGAGGTGTTGAATACTCAAGAAGTCATCTTCAGTGTCTGGCTCGTGCGCGGCCAGGTCAGATAGAATGCGTTGCCGAATATTGAATTCCAGACTAAAAGTGAGAAGTGATTAACGCTGAAGAACTGGTCAGTGACAGAGACAGACTAATCCATGACTACTCTCTTCAACGAGAGGAAGTTGAAGGCGCAGGCTAGAACTGGAAGCGGTGAAGTCCGAGGCTTTATCATGGTTACCAAAAGTGGAAATTGTTCCACATTCCTCCTCATCATCCCTAATCCACTCAAAATCCTAAGGCGCTATAGCCAAGTGGTTACGGCGACAGATTCGAATGGCACGCGATATCTGTTACTCTTCGAGTGCGCAGGTTCGAATCCTGCTGGCGTCGTTTTTTTTTTGCGATGTGTGTGTGTGACCGACCTTGTCTCCTGAGCAAACGAAAGTCGATGATGATATTCTACCTTGCATCTGAGTCCTATTAGCTGGTTTCACACCCTTGAATATGTTAGATTTACTATCTTCTCTGTTGATATTTTAAACTTTAGGCAACAATAATTATGTCGATTTGTATTCTAAACCAATGTGAACTCGGTTCCAGCAATCAGTGTGGCCAACCACTTCACGAACCGCCAACTTTACTCCAAGTATGACCAAGGACAATGACAAGGTCTTTTACTCTCGTCTTGATGGTCTCTTAGGTTATCTTGGCCTCTCCGGGGACAGTCTCAAATACCCCGCGTCAGTCCTTTCATGCTCCCTTTTCCTCGTCTTCATGCCTATATGCTTCTTGGCGCTCTCGCGACCTCGGAAGGAAGACCACATTCACACCAGGGCTACTCTTCGAGCTCTCCTCGCCGTCGTAGTACCAACGTGCTCGCTCTGGCAAAGCCGCTACATCAAACTTGCGAGGGTTCTCCGTTCGCGCGTCGACATACCCCTCGAGGTGATCATCGAGGATACGATCGGCGGCGTCATAGAGTTTCGCAAGCCAATCGACGACTTGGCAGATCTCATATGCTCCGGGGCAATTGTAAATGGGTATACCATATGTATAAATATTGGGTGGAAGTGGTGGATCAGTTGTTTCGAGTGGTGGATGTTTGCCCAGGTTCGTACCACCCATCATCTTACCAGATATTTGAGTTACACAGGGGACACCAACCGGACAGTCCAAGCCAGGTATGTACATGCGGTAGTTGGTTCCATTGAGTGTGCATCCACTACATTCTAGGTTATTCGTTGTTGCGTTCGCCAGGATATATATTTGGGCTGTCTGATTGGTTGCACAACAATATGCCCACTGCCAACTCAATTCCTCTGGGTCTATCCTTGAGTCCTTTTGCTCTGGCTTCGTCGACCTTGCACCCTCTGCTCTGTCTCGACTGTCTTCCTCACGGCATAACTCCCTCCTTAAATGCGGGTTGCAAGGTGACACTGGAATTTACGGCTTTCTCCCCCTCTCTTCGAATATTAAGCACGGCGCAAATTATTTCCGCTATTCCGTTCATCATTTCCGAACATCCACGTCGCCGGCCGCGGCCACTCGTCTCTGTCATCAAACAACTTAGTGCTTCATACGGCCCCAATCTGGTTGTCGACTCACTCTCAAACGTTTCAGCTGACTACGAACATGCTCTGCGTCACGTCTACAAGTCGCTCTCTGGGGAGCAGAAGATCCGCGAGATGTGGGTAAAGATTCTGGGTATTAAGGCATGGCGTCGGGACATGTTTCTAGTGGCCCTTGAGGCTGCACTTGTGCGTCGGGGGTGGATTGAAAGATGGGCTGTTCAAGTTACTGCTAAGTAAGAAACTGTGTTTGCCTCCTAGTGTCCATACGTACGTTCCACATATTGTGATCATTGTTCCTGCCACCCCGTCACGGAATTTGCCTTGTTGAAATGCACTATAGTAATTCAAACAATTGTCATGTATGTAGTTTTATATAAAACATTCTCGAGGCTTGCCAAATGCTTCGAAGGATATTTGGACAATCATTGGGCCGTGCCAGATCTGAAAGTGCTACACTAGGTCCCCCTTGTCTCCTTGGCGTTGATAGCGCTCCGATTCCTTAAAGAAGGGCCTGTGGTTACCGTGAGGTAACATGGCTAATGTCGAACAGTCAGATCTAGCTGATCTCACCTCATACATGAGGATCTGAGTACATGGAGTCACAATATATGTATAATTTAACTCTCGCATCCCTTCGTCCCGCACAGAATCCAAGGTTTAAACGACATCCTGTAGGTCCGATATTGAGAGCGTCTGCTTCCCATGTGTTCGTCGACGCGAGTTCCCAGGTGTCACAAGTGGTCGGACCCACATCCTCACGTGGCCGTACTTTGTTGCTGTCAGCAGTGCGCGAGGGATGAATGTCAGGCAGCTTAGCATGTCAGCCTCGATATGTTTAACCTGAGCGAGGAGTACATTTGGTAAGTAAATGAAGTTAAAGGGATGGCTGATCGCATACCAAAACTGGCTGGACTGCAGATACCTCGTTCCTGGATGGTGCAGGATGATATCTAGGTGTTGAGAGTTGAGTGGTTGAGCCAGTCCCACGACGATATGCCGCAGCCAACGAGACACTGGATGCCATTGAAACACGCGGATGATGGCCATGTTGAAGCTTTGGTCTGTGCAACGCACCACTGGAAAAGTCCCACTATAATGATGAAATTAGAATCAGTGCTTATTTGACATGAATACTAGCAGACCAATATCAGTTTGTTGTCCTCTCCAACGCTGCCAAACCGGTACGTCCGTCCGTCACATTTCGGTGCATCAAATGCCACAGCGGAGACAAATGATGAGTGTCCTTGGCACCTGGCGACCACACGCTGTTCCCATGGGGAAAATATTGTCAAAAGGTCATCTTGTCCACCCGTCTGCGAAAGAGTTGCCAGATAAATGAGCGATCCTGACACGAAAGAAATACTGTACCAAGATGAGCCGACCATCGGGCGACCACGCAACAGAGGTCAATGCGCCGAAGTATGACGCATAACAATCAACAAGTCTGGTGTTGTCAAGAAGAAGACACACGAAAAGTATGCCACTCACTGCTCAGCAAATGCGTCGATTACTCTTAGACAGCCATCCTCTGATATGGCGGCGACATGCTTGACATCGGGAGAGAACGCAAAATCTAGGTATGAGAGGTTCAGCGCGCTCACAAGCTCATGGACCAAGCACGCACCCACAACAGCGCGTTTACTCAGCCTCCAATGACTGACGGGATTTTTGGCAACCCCTTTATCTGCTCTCGCACCTCCACTCGCGTTGGCTTCGGGATGCCATGGTGGCACAGTAACATGCATTGCCGTTAGCGGATCCCATTCCGCTGCTGGTTGTGACTGATTCTGAGACGAATGTGGATTAGATTGTGGGAAACACGGGGTTGATGTTTGGGTGGTGGGAGCTGTCACGCTGAACACCCCGTCATCTCGCTCCTTGTCATAAACAATTATCGTGCCATCTGCATGGGAAACGAGGAAGAGTGTGGAGGATGCGGGGACCCAGCGCACTGCAGTACAAGGGGAGGAGGAAATAGAACCCTCGAAAACCAACGTGAGCGACGGATGGTGTAGTCCAGTTGGTAGTCACACCTGTTTGTTAAGACGACCATATCGACTAGCCATGGGATCTATGAATCAATACCCTCAGCGAACGCCTTTGGTGAACGAACTTAGCCACGACACACCAAACCAGACTAGATCGCCTGTATTAAACCCAATGACAACATCAAGTCTCTCGGGAGAAGCAGTGAGGGTATTCACGTCGTGACAGGTCGGAAATGCGGAAAAACTAATTCTAGTAAGCGGCTCCTGTTGTTTGATTATTAGCAGTGGTGTAGACCAAGTTTAGTACGTGTGCGCACACCTTGGCTTTGGTGCCAACTTCATACCAGAGAAAGGTCTTACCGGAGTTGTAGAACATGAATGTCACCTCACCCTGTTTGCTGGCAAGAATCTTATGGAGTCCCTCGACGCTCTGCATGCGTGTTATGAAAGTAGATGAAGTGGTGCGCATGTTATGCTTCGGTTTGGAAGTGCTGGATTTCTTCTTCCCCGGGAGGGATGGGTGCGCAAAGAGCTTGTGGTGAGGTTCCTGGGACACAATTAGATCTTGTACGGTAGTCGTTTGCGGCGAAGTTACGTCTGGTGAGGTGAGGTTATCCTCTGGGGTGTCGCTGGAAGACAAACTGCGATCGTCTGGCAGCTGTTTTTCCTTGTCCCTCTCCCTTTCTCTTTCCCGCTCTTTGTCCCTCCGCAAATCCTTGTTGAGATTCGCGCTGAGCAATTGCGCCAAACCTGGCGAGCTTGCATGTTTCGAGTGGTTGAAGTGCACAGTGACGGTGGAGAGCCGTGTGGGGTACAACTGAGCGGTGCTCGACGGTGCTGGTACGATGGGCGGCTTGTGCTCTTCTGTGACCGAGTACACGCCTTCCGGGGCCACGAATGCGCTATCGCTCTCCATCGCTGTTGTTGCCGTCGTGGAGTCTAACCGCGAGAACGTCGCTATACTGTGTACCGTACTGCAGCCGCACGATGGTCTTTCCAAGCTGAGTCGCTGGCGAAAAGGCTGTACATACTTAGAGTAGAATGACACGGTGAACTCGGATACTACTTAATAGGATCACTGGGACCCGTCGGCTATCAAGGCGAGGACTCGGATCTTGCACATGCTCCACCTTGTCCATTGACCATGTTCATCACCAGTCCTTCGGCTCTTCGTCCTCTCACCCGTCTGTCTACACTCGTATGTCCCGTTAGTACATCTTGCTCAGCTTTGCCTTTGACATTGGACAGACGCAGTATTCCCAGCGATGGTACTCAACCAACACCGTTGAGCCGCAAACAGCAGGTGGCCATCTCACCTCCGCGACAAACTCGCAGCTCCTTCGTTCCACTCGTGAAACAGCCCTCCGTACACCAGGTTTGGCATGGACCAACGAAGACGGTTTTGGTCCGGTGCGATCCATGGTGGGAGGTCGCGAAACAAGGAAGATGAACATGTATCAAGCCGTAAGGGATGCGCTCAGGTACGATGGGTCCACCGGCTTTGTCCGTCTGCAATGTTGACAAGCTGGCAGCATTGCACTCGCAAAAGACGATACCGCTGTGGTCTTCGGAGAGGACGTTGCATTTGGGGGTGTGTTCCGCTGCACGATGGTACGGTTCGTACCGTTTCCACATGCCGTTCACCTCTTACGTATCCTCTGCAGGGCCTTGCAGAAGAGTTCGGTAGGATTACCATTGTCTTCCTCGTCTATGATGACAGACCACGGTGCATACGTATGCACAAATAGGTCGCGAACGCGTCTTTAACACCCCCGCGACGGAGCAAGGCATCGCTGGTTTCGGTATCGGAATTGCATCCATGGGACACACTGCCATCGCAGAGATACAATTCGCGGACTACATTCTTCCTGCTTTTGACCAGGTACGCTCTAACCAATACACTCTCATTCGCAACCCTCAGCATCGATACAGATCGTGAATGAGGCCGCCAAGTATAGGTACCGCGCGGGTGGGCAATTTTCAATTGGTGGACTAACAATCCGTACGCCAACGATGGCAGTCGGACACGGAGGCTTATACCATTCTCAAAGCCCTGAAGGCTTCTTCATTGGTGCTTCTGGGCTTAAGGTTTATTTTGATTTTTCTGCTTTACGGTGTCGAAACTGACACAAGGGCACGTCTTGATCGCAGATTGTCATACCCAGGTCCCCAGTTCAATGCAAGGGGTTACTCTTGGCATCAATCCGTGATCCCAATCCTGTTCTCTTCATGGAACCTAAGATTCTGTATCGTTCTGCAGGTAATTCTGCGGGACCCTCGGTGTCTGTTTCTTTTATGCTCACATCGTAGCTGCCAGTCGAACAAGTTCCGATCGATGATTTTACCCTCCCTCTCTCTCGTGCCGAGATTCTTACCCCGGGGTCTGATCTAACCCTTCTATCCTGGGGCACACCAATCTACTACTGTGAATCTGCCCTTAATATTCTGCGTTCTCCACCCACATCTTTAGAGTCTCTTATTCCCGCTTCACTACGGAGTGCAAAGGTAGAGCTCATAGACCTGCGCACCATACTACCCTGGGATGTGGAGACCGTTGTGGAGAGCGTCAAGAAGACGCGGAGGTTGGTCATCGTTCATGAAGCAGGGTACACTGGAGGCGTTGGAGGCGAAATTGCGGCGGAAGTACAGAAAAGGGCATTTTTGCGGTTGGAAGCACCCGTGAAGCGAGTTGCCGGCTGGGAGTGAGTATCGTTTTTTCCTCCTTTCGCTGTGAATGTTCTGAGTTTCATGATGACAGCGTACCTGCTGCATTGCAGTTTGAAAAATTCAACATGCCGGACGCGATCAGGATTCTGGACGGTATCATTGAGACTCTTACTTACTGAGTACTAGGTAGACCCATGACAGTCGATACTCCACGCGATGGGTTACGGTTGTATATACCTTACGATTACAGTGGTAATTTTTCACGGCAAGCCTGTGTGGAAGGGACCTATAGCTTAGGCTAGCAAGGAGTCGCATGTTATGTAATTTTGTCTAGCCATCTCGTTTTTACTTCTTCAGTTGTGTGGTTGCGTTCGGAAGTCACCCATTCGCATCGTAGTACCCATATGAGGTGGGTGGCTTCCGATATCACTATGCGGAGTAGGCCGGATCTCGCCCGTTCGAGCGTTATTCTCTCGCGGTCAGGTGCATTGGGGGGGTTGAGCAGTCCAGTGCCAAGTGTTTGTCCATATGACGGCTGTTGCCAGGCGGGGAGTGATGCCGGCCAGACGTGGCGGGCTGTCTCCCGAACCCTGAGGCGGTCAAGGTTGGGGCAGGAGGTAAGGATGTGCTGGAGGTCTTCCGTGGGGGCATCGCAAATGGCACATCGCGCGCGGTGTTCATGGTTCTTTGTGTGGAGCCAGAATCTCCCAATTCGTAGGGAGTTATGCGGAAGAAAAAGGCCTGGATTTATGCTATGTTTTGAATGCATAATACTTCAAGATGAAGCGATTATTCTAGTGCCCTATAACGTGTCCGATGGCTCTTCCTCGAATTCCTCTGTCACACCTTCCTCTACTTCATCTGAGTTCTGTTCCTCATCCATATCTTCAATGCCGGCATCCAAGTCTGGTCCGGAGTCCTCGTTCTCTTCGTGGGGTGGTGTTGTGCCTTCGTCCGTGCGGCCACTGGATGAGCCCTCCGAATCATCCTCTGCCTACACGTAATGCAGACCGAATCAAATGTTATTCGATGAGGTTGGACAAGGTAGGTACACGTACATCGTTCTTTTCTTCTAGCTGCGTGGTGTGTCTGCCTATTGGAATATACCATACGAAACCGCGATTCCGGACGTGTAGATTCTGATTTCAGGTACTATGAAGAATGCAGTAGATTCTGTGAATGCGCACGTACGCAGTCCTCCAGGTCATTTTCCTCATCAGACAAGTCGTCTGCCTCGCGTTGTAGATCTCTTACATGATTCATGCGCCCTTGGTATCGATCGACTTTGGGCAGAGGAGTTGGGCCTATGTGGGGTGGTTTGGGAAGAACAAGAGGAACGACAGGGGGGCGGGGTATGAGCGTCGGCGAAGCAATTGACATGATGAAGCGTTGAACGGTTCAGAACGTTCAAGTTTCATAATCTCATTATATTAATATCGGTAGGTGCCCGCGCACGCAATTCCCTGATTGAAATTCCAACCAGATACAGTAGATGCCCTTTATAACTGTGGTTGCCAAGTTCCAAGAAAAATTTTGTGTAATTTGATTGTGTATACAACAATGAACTCATGTTGTCGTGATCATCGCGCCCGAATGGATGTGTCATTAATTCATTGTCAATGACGGAATAACAGTACAAATAATATTACACAAGCAGTATGGCCACCTGGGGTCATCTTGTGACGCATCTTCTACTTGCTCAGGACGCATAAAGCCATGTAAGAGGGCACCATCAAGCTGCGGTCAAACATTCATAAAGAGTGAAGGTGCTATATTACACCAAGATAATAAATAAAGATTATGAGTGAAGGACACCATCAAGTAGAAATGACCACAGAGCGTCGGGGCGCTTAAAATCGTGATGCACTATGCTCACTAACCAACGCTTCTCCCACACCTTGTCGAGTAATGCTCTCTGGGAGGACTCGGGAGCGTAGAAAGATGCCCACTCGGCCCATATTGAGAAAGCTTCGTCCTACAATGCCAAAGTGTGTCTGATAAGGTCCATTATACTCGGCGGTTGTATCAGCGAGCTCGCACCTTCCATGTAAGAAATGACTCTCGTTCAATGATCGTCGTTTGTACCACCTCCTGACCGGGAAATACTCCCCACGTCACCGCATTCCTTCCATCTTCAGGAATATTAGTCTTGCATTCACCCTAAGGTACGCTATGATCAGACCATTAATTCTAACTGAAAGTCACAGCTTACCTGAGAGTTTGCTGCAAAAAAATGAATACAGCCATTCCCTTCCTTTTCGATCTTTTGCTCAATCTGATATACGACGTGTTCTTCCGCAAAAAACTCAACAAACCCTTTCTGAGAGACATAACCACCCCTTGGGCCCCAGCCAAAGACTTCGTCAGTAGAGTTAGCATTATCGATTGCAGGTTGAGAGCAGACAGTCCATAACCCTTGGCTGGTAAGTTTTTTTAGGTGTCCAAGAATTGTGCCGGATTCGGAAGACAATGGCGAAGCAGAGAACGGTGTGGAGGAGATATTGGTGTCAAGATAATCCAGGAAAAGCTTGGTCAGATCCCCCGTGCTGGTCGGACTTCCCCAGTGGGATTGCACCGCATGGATCTAGGAAGACGTTGGAGTTGGGATGGATAAAGATCAACTGTGAGGATCATACATTGATTCCCAAACCGCCCCATTGATCTTGCGTACCAAATGCGGGACTCTTGTAATCACCAAACCGACCGTTTGGGAACTCGTCCCAGGTCGCCGCATCGTTAAGTTCTCCGCGTCCAGGAGGCTCCACGTCAAGTGTCGGTTTGCTTGCTAATGCGTTCGCAGCGGTTGTGGTTGCAAGGCTCGGAGTAACTACCAAGTCTGAACTAGGAAGTGGAGGGCGAATTAATGGCGGAGGAGAATCCTTAACTCAGGGTTTGTATTCATGCAATAACTCTGGGAGAGTAAATGACCTCACAGCAATAAGTTTATTCTTGGCGACTGGACTACCACCAGCCCACCCAAGATTCTCAAGGACAAGCTGAACACTCTTTTCAAGGTTGAGGGTGCAGAAATGAATGCCGGAAACGAGGCCAGATCCGGTGATCCTCTGTACGATGTCAACCGCGAGACGAACACCGTAGTCCTTGACAAGTTGGTCGTCATGCTACCGTAGTTCCTAACTCAGGTTTCAGTACAGTCGATCGTATGACCCACCTGGATTTTGTTTAAGTCGACCATGATATTGGGCGGAACCTGCGCTCCGCATAGCTTGATGACTCTAAGGAAGGATGCATGTGTCTGTATGGGCATGACGCCGGGTATGATGGGCACCTTTATGCCTGTATGCTATGAGGAACGCGCCTCAATGGTCCTTATGAACCACAAACCTCTGCTTCGGACTCTCTGGGTCCATTCAGTGAAACGGTCCGCGTCATAAAACAATTGTGTTACAATGAATTCCGCCCCGGCATTCACTTTCTGTTTGAGGATATTGATAGCGTCTTCTTCGTTAGTGCCACTTTCTGGGTGTCCTTCTGGGTAAGCTATAAAAGTGGTGAATCAGCATCACTGCTCCTGGTTCAACACAAGGATACGTCAATTACCCGCGACACCTATGCAAAAGTGAGACGAGTACTCCTCCGAAGAACGTATATATTTGACCAGATCCAGTCCAGATGTGAATCGTGAGTCAATCGGCGTCCAGTGCTCCTGTCCACGCGGAGGATCTGCGTGAAAAGGATAGAGACATTGGTTATTTAGAAAATGAGAGTGACTGACCACCACGGAGCGCTAGGATGTTCTGTATACCCCGTGCTTTCGCTTCCTGGGGATTTCGTTAGGTACGGGAGGGGGGCGGACTACTGACGCACGCGTAAAGCGTTATCAACCATGCCAGGAAGCATGTTCGTGCACGTCAGATGCAGAATAGTGTCGATGCCATACTCGGACTGCGTGAATCCGGCCAGATCGAGACTTCTGTCTTTTGTGGAGCCACCAGCACCCCATGTTACACTGATTGCAGTTGGATGGAGTGCAGAGAGGCGCGATATACGAGAGATGAGATTGTCGAAACCCTGTCTACTTATCAACGGAATGAGGTACAAGCTCACGTCCGCAACCTACCTGGTCTGTGCGGGGAGGGAAGAATTCGAATGTATAGAAAGGTTGAGCAGGGTCATGTGCAACGATCTTGTCTGACAGCTTCATTGTAATCGTAGTAGTCGACAATTGGTACTAGGAGATGGTACTAATGCTAATCATGGAAACGATCAATGAATCTTATTTAATACGTACCAAGTGATGCGTCCAAACAAGTGTAAACTACTTTGTAGCACAGACTGAGACACGAATTCATATCGACTTGGACCGACTTCTGAACACAACCCTCAGTGAGAGCCATAGCCTGCAATTCCGCAACACGACACATCAAAACACCCACAATGGACGCGTTGTCGACACCCGCAACCGCTGACTTCTCCTCGACACCCCCAAAGCGCACCAAGATCGTGTTACTTGGTGACCAGAGTGTTGGGAAGACCAGTCTGATCACAAGGTCAGCCCTCGGACGCGAAGACTGTTCCTCAAGTACTCGTGCTCATATGGCATACGTGCAGATTTATGTACGATACATTCGACAACACCTATCAGGCCACGATTGGCATTGACTTCTTGAGTAAAACCATGTACCTCGAGGACCGAACCGTTCGGTTACAACTGTGGGATACTGCTGGACAGGTGAGCCGGGACACAAGGCTTTGGAATGTATTCATGCAATATGGCTCACATATGATAGGAACGATTCCGTTCGCTAATACCATCGTACATCCGTGATTCCTCCGTAGCAATAGTTGTATACGACATTACCAGTAAGTACCCTGTGCTCTAACTTAGATTCCACCACTCATCACTATGGGTGCAGACCGGCAATCTTATCTGTCGACGTCAAAATGGATTGACGACGTGAGGTCAGAGCGTGGAAACGATGTCATCATCGTCCTGGTCGGTAACAAGGCTGACCTTTCAGAGAAGCGGTCCGTCCTTGCATACCCCCCTGCATTGCACATCGCATGTCTAACATCGTTCGCATCATTCTAGTCAGGTTACGGTTGAGGAAGCAACTCAGAAGGCAACGCAAATGAACATTATGTTTATGGAGACCTCGGCCAAAGCTGGTCACAACGTCAAGTCGTTATTCAAGAAAATAGCCATGTCGCTGCCTGGCATGGATAACAATGTACAAGCAGACGCACAGAACACCAGTATGTATTCTGCTTGGGGTCATGTTAAATACACCTGAATGGAGGCATTCCAGAGATCGATGTGACAACTGCTCAAACACCTACCGTTCCGGAAGCTTCACAATGCAACTGTTGATGTATCTCTCACCTGCTTCCCCTCCGCTTGTGACATTATATACCACCATTTTTGTTTCGGTCATATCGATCGTTTGTTACAATCAATTGATGGGGTCTCCCAAATGCTACCATTTGCCCTGATTTGTTTGCTAACCACGGTTCATAGTGTTACCTGCGCCTCTCGGATGGGCGTCTTTGTACTGGGCCCACTGTTCATCTTTATGGCGTTGCTCTTCTGCTCTCAGTTCTCCCAGCGCCGTCCCATCCATTTCCGAATCTGTGGTGAGCTGTTGAGACGATGTGGGTTCGGCTTCGGTCCGGGGCCTGCGCAAACAGATTAACCAAGTATCAGTGTTATCAGAGTGTAACTTACCCCCCAGTGGAAAGGATACCCCCGCGCTGTCGCTCTATTTCCAAGTATTCGTCAATAGTCATGGTCGGTAGACGATGGTCAGGCCCAAAGACCTGTGCATGCAGGCGAGTACGATCAGATGCGCTCGCAGGCAAAATGGTAAAGGGCCGCAATGGCTACGACAGTGATCAGGGGAGTTTACAATTATACGTATCGGCGCCCACCTTGCCATGTGGGTCCAAGAGGGGTCCTCTGTTGGGAAGTTCGGGGGAAGCATCGATTTTCCACATGTCCTCTTGGTCTTTTGTCTTGTTACGTCGTTCGTCCGCTGGTGGCTGCGGTAGTGGGGGCGAGGGCGGAGCACTGCGCAGTAGCTGGATCTCTTGGTCCACACTTTCAAGTTGTGCACACGCCTGGGCATAGAAGAGTCTGAGAAGTAGCAGTGTAGCTTCTCTGAGGATATTCTCAGTTTCGAGATCTTCTTCAGTATCGTCTTCCGAAGGGAGAAGCAGAGATGCTATGAGATCGAAGTCGCTGAACGAGCGGTCCTCGGTAACCAGCTGTCGCCGACGTCTCCTAATTACTTCCATACGAGTTCTGAGATCCTTCTCGGTTTTGTATTGTCTGATTTTGACTTCTCTGCGCTTCCCAGCGTCTCTGATAGAGGACGGTTGCTGACCATACAGGACACGCTCGGTCTCCGGTACGATGTCATATGTTTCAAGGCTGGAAACATACACATTCAGATGACGCTAGTAGTGGTGTCGGCAACGTGCTTGTAATCTGCCAGTTTTCGGACTCACCTGAACTTGTGTCAGGTTGCTCGTGCGACCATTCCTATCGGTGGTTCTGACTCGGTTCTGCACCTCTGCACGGATAAATGGGAGAGATAGATACGCGAGATCCGGCGTGGAA
>JBBPQZ010000421.1:0-15937 GCA_038092795.1 Boletus rubissimus
GTGGCTGTAAGGGAATCCAGGGGTAAGAATAGTAATGCAAGAGCTAACAAGTGAATAATGCAGAATTGTAATTACAATAGATTGTGCACAACTCAATCACCTCTTATAAGAGGTTGTGATGCACTACTTCTACAGGTACAGGTGCATGGATGGAAATCATTAATAAATGCTAGTAGTAGGGAAACTTGGAGACTTGGAGTTGGAGATGTAAATTGGAGGAGATTTGCAAGGAAGAGATTAGCATCAATGAATAGAGGGTTATTCAGAAGGTGGACTCAGAAGTATGTTATAGACTAGCCCCATGGATTGAAATGAGTGCCTTGAGTTGGCCAGAGTGCAGATTATCACCAGTATGAAAATGGAACACTCAGGCCAGGGACAGGTAGCGCAGCCACCTCCAATGGGTTACTACTATGGGAAATGGATGCCAGCACTGGGGAAGCCTCGGACTGTGGGGAGAACTCTGATGTTTCAGATAATGTTGCAATTTGAAACCCACTGGCAGTAGGGGGTCTGGACGAGAGTCCTAAGGTCATGAAACCTGGCAGACACAAGTAAATTGGTCAACAAGGTACTAAATGTGTTGATTGAAGAAATACTTACCATGGTAGTTGTCGGATTTGACTCGTTTGCCCCAAAGAAGCCATGATGGATTGTTTTTCAGTGATGCAGATGCATGCCGCTTCAACACTTGTATCAGAGGCGAGTGTGAGCTAGTACCTTAAAATCGTTCATAATGATAGTGGACATACCTGACTTAGTAGCTGTTATCTGGGTAAAATCTAAGGATGGACAGGCCTCATCCAATACAGCATTCAGTGCTGGTGATTCCTGCTCAACTTCAGCCGCATGTTCACGCATGATAAGTTTTGTGAAAAACATCTCATCATTGCTCTTGCCCTCAGAACCTGAGCCAAGGTCAAAGAGATGGGGGGTACTTGATTCAGCTGCAGTGCTGGCAGCTACAGTACTGCTAGTATGGGTCTCGAAGGCATCTGAGTTTGAATCTGATGACAGCTCAAGAACGATGGTGGAGGCCTTGTTTTTTCCTTTGTTGGCAGGCTCCGATAGCAGCACTGCTGGCACAGTGTTGGTTTTCAAGCTGATCACCTGGTCAAAAGCGTTGTTAGAGTCATCAGAGTCCAGGTCAGGCTCCAAGTCTGAGTCCTGTCCACCAACTAAAGCCTTTGTAATGGCCTTATTCTAGTTTGTGTACACAAAATGTGAAATGAAGGCTTGTGAAGCTAGAATACAACAAATGTGTTGATGTGGTCAAAATAACATGAACAATAACTTACCAACTACAATAGAATGATTAGTATACTTCCGCCCTTGTGTACCTTCCGCTTCATTGAGGTCTTTGCCTGCAATTGTTGGTCAATTGAAAACAAAATATTTTTGTCTGTTGAAATCGAGGAGAACCCAGTGGAATAACCCTGCATCTGGTTTGCCATGACATGCATCCAGCCACTCAAATGGCTTTGGGAGAAGATGGCAAAGCCACAGATCAATAGCATCCATGTCCCATGAAAGAGTAAACTTGATATCATCATTGCCATCTTTGATCACAAGCAAACCATATTGGCAAAAATTCTCATGGACAGATTTCGATGGCTTCTTGGATGTGATCAGAAACATTGCAACTACACTGGCATGGACATTCTTCTGAGTTGAGAGCAGCACCCTGAATACTATTTCAAGGATAGAACAGTCCACTTCCTAGTAAGATTTATTCTTATATTCCTTCCATATTCATTTTATAAATGGACATGATTCAGATCCCAGAATCTATATGTTAAATGCTCTACAGACTCTATCCTGGCTTGCTTTCATTACAGTCTTTAGTCCTTGAGTCTCTGCTCTCACTTCCTTGTCCAGAAAGCCAGCAGAGCATTGGTCAAGAAGGTACATGTAATGAGAACCCTATTGTTTTCCATGGAATCGTTTGACAGGAATTTGATTATCTTTTAATATTTTTGCTTGGCAGGTATGTACCAGTCCTACACATTCATATGACAGTACATTGTTGGTACTTAGTACTACTATGTTGCTCTAGCTATGCTGGCGAACAACATCGTGAAGAATTTTTCATCTCTGTTCTGAAATTATCTGCCTTCTTTGAAATTACACATGGATATCAGTATGCAGTTGCCGAAATTGGCCAATTGTTGCCATTCAATGCTTCCCTCAAGTTTCAGCTTGAATGTCAATACCATGTTGACTACTGGGTTGAGCCTGTGTTTCATGACCTCATGTCATGGCCACTGTCATCCATTTCTCATGTCGAAGCCTGCCATATGGGCCTTGAATATTTTTACATCCTTGCTCATATGAAGTCACTAATTGAGAAGAGCTACTGTGCTATTGCGTATATAGAACCACCTCTCGTACAGTCACCATTCTACATGATGCCATCTGAATATGAAGCATCATGGAAGGATAAATGGTGGAATGGTATGGCATGGCAGCTCCTCCATCCTGAAGACCCATGCCGTAGGGACGAAATCCTGGCTTTGTTGGATGATGCCAAGATACCTGGTGTTTGCATTCTGTACATGGAGGCAACAGTGTCAAAAATAAAGCAGTCAGATGCTCTGCAGCATGAGGAGGCATTGGGAAACATTGCTATGCTTGACATCATGGAACTTCAGACAGACGAGCATATCTGTGTATCATTCAGACAACTCTATTCAGCCTGCTAGTAGTAGTACAGTTTTCCTAGTTTGCTAAATTTGACCACTCGTATTTAAAGTTGCTCATCTCAAGGCTCATTTCGCACACTGAACCATTGAAAATATTGTTGCACTCTGAACCCGACATTCCAACATTGCACACTTGACTGTCAAATAGTTGCACACTCGACCGTCAAATAGTTGTGCACTCTCCATATAGTTGTGCACTGCATATTTGTGCATTTGGCCCCTCATACAATTAACACCAAGGGTTATTGTTCTCAGCCATAGAAGAAGCAGGTTAAGTCTTTGTAGGTATCCAACTATGGCCAATTAACCACTGACCATTTTCTTTTATCTCTAGTACTCGTTAAAATGTGCACATGTTGTGAGACATCAATTATCATATGTAAGCCCTATTGGCATATCAGTCACGTGTACAATACCTATATCTCCATTGCATCACATAGAGATAGAGCAGTTGCCCCTTGTATCTGTACTTTGTAGTCTTCTTATAGAGCATGATCTAGTTTTGTTGCCTGCTTGCCTCAGTATTTCCCACCATTGGCCATGGTGGACTTCCACCATATACCCTATGCATTCCTTTTCCAATACAGTCCTAGACCCACAGCAGCACAAGACCACCAAGCTGATTTGCATCAATTTGAGGGATGGTTTAAGAAATTATATCTTTGTTGTCTCCAAAGCTCATATTAAGCAGAAATCTTATATCTTCTTTTTGGTGTGTTCTTTGACATGGGATGAGATACTCATAATGTTATTCAAAACAGACTAGTGCTAGTGATGTGCAGCATGTTCATTGCTGTCTCATTGGTGGCTTGGCCCCTGCTATTGATGTGGTATAGGATGTCATACCAATACTTACAGTGGGGTGAGTACATTTGTGCCCCAGTCACAGATTTTTTCTAGTGACATTGTTACTTATGTGCAGTCCTGTATGGCATTAAATTAGCACATTTATTCCTGCTGCACTTTATGTAATCTTTGCTGTGCTTTATGTGGTCTTTGCCATGCTTTATGTGATCTTTGCCATGCTTTATGTGTGATATTTGCTACACTTTATATGGTCCTTGCTGCACTTTATGTGGTCTTTGCTGCATTTTATGTGTGATATTTGCTGTGCTTTATGTGGCCCTCACCACACCTAACTTATCTCACATCTTCAAGTTGTTCTAAAAATCAAACAATTGATTGATTGAGAAACGACATGCAACAATTGGTATTACTTTGAAGAGACTTGGAAGACTTGGAGATCTATCAATCATAGTAGATATGTGCATTACAGCCCATTAGTAGCAAGTGGGAGATGATTATGAATTTTATCATATGACATGAATCTATATTCTCCTTGAGCTTGCAGCTTCTTGTCCCAAAGATTGATGATGGTATATTCATCAAAAAGATGTGATGGGTATGAGATGTCCCCAAACCTCATCTCCATCTCTTCAGAGGTAGAGAATGGGCAAGGAGATCAAGGCAGGAGAGGGGGAGGAGGGGGGCTGTTAGATCATAAGAAAAGCAGGATAGGCTTTGACAAGGCTGAAATAAATATTTTTGGTGAGCTAAAATGGATGTAAAATTGAAGGAAGGCCATATCATCTTTCATTTTCTTGATTGCAAGTGGAGATTGCAATGGTGATTATAGCATGTGAGATTGTTTGCTTGTCAATGAAATGTCAGGTCATGTGTACTGACTCAAGAATGTACACACCATATTGATGAGGTGGTGTTGATTGTTCACATTTGACTTGCACTCTCTTGGATTTGGATGCAGCCATGTCAGAGCCAGACTCTTTATCTCAGAGATTCAAGTTGAGCTTGAGCATGGAGCTTGTGAGCTCCATATTAATGTCAGCATCATCAGAGGAGTCAATAGTGCTGCCCTTAACACTGATTATATCTTTGGCTTGCTTGTCACCTGTGTGTTATAATACGAACATTTTCAAACTTTTCGCACTTGTACTTTTTCCTTTTCCAATCACGTGATCTGTGCACGTGACCGTGGTAACCCTCACATGACCAGGTCTAGAACCAATGACGTCATACCATGAGGTGACCATGACCTTTTAATTTCCGCTCTTCTCACACAGCCCCTTTAATCTCCGTCGCTTCTATTCTCACACTCGTGAGAACACTTAGTCTATTTATGGTAATCCCTCCCACGCATAGCATGGTCTGTGCGCGCGCCTGTACAGTATATAAAGTAGCACATTGCGACTGGTATCCCCAGTCTAATCCACTTTGTTCACCACTATAGGCATTGCCTTGGCCTCTTGGTCATTGTAGCCTGTGTTGTTCGGAGAAGACCCCCATACCCTCCTTCGTGAGCCAGGACTTGTGTAGCCTGCGAGCAGATACCTGAGCCTTGTGGAAGTGATCAGACTCTTCAGAGGTAGTTCATAACACTGTGTCAGAAAATGAGTCCTTGTTGAATATCTCAATCTCAGAGTTGGAGCTAAGTGTTACGACTACCCGGGGTAGGAGTAATCGCAAGGGGCCTTCGATAACAAGGAGTCGGGTTGGAGGCCGACGACACAGGGGTTCTGACGTGGGGATTCCTCCGTCAGCAAGAGTCGAGGGGATTCCTTGAAGATATCAGTAAGCATAGAGCGAACCGATCAAAGGAGTCAGGTTGGGAGCCGACGACGTAGTACTTCCATTGTGGGGATTCCTCCAACGGTGGACAAGGTATCGACAAGTCAGAAGACAAGTCGATCAAAGGAGCAATCTAGGGGTTTTCTAACTGTGGGGTGAGTAAGACGAGAGAAGCAAATAGATTGCTAGGCAGCAATGAGATACAAGGTAACTCGAAGGAGGTCTAAACTAGCAATCTAGCTGGTACTCGAGTTGTTTATATACGTAGTCTCCTCGCGCACGGACCATAGTAAGAAATGCGAGGAAAACTAGAAAAGAAAGGGTTATGCGTTACGGATCAAAAGAAGATGCATAATGGAATGGAAGGAAGCCCAAAAAGAAAGGATGCGTAATGATGAAGAGCAGAACACGCGGCCGACGTATTGTGGGAGAATCAACGAGACAGATATGGTAAAAGGATGCGCCACAAGTACGGAGGCAGTTGGAGAAGCCCGAGGCGGAGAAAAGGAATAAAGTCTGTGGGATGTGCTAGGATCTTTTGGATAAGGGGGCCTAGCACGGATGGTAGTACATGGATAGAGCAGAGGCGAAAGAGAAGTACAAAGAAAAGAAAGAGTTATAACATTACCCCCTTTATAGAGTCAAGATCACGGCGTAGACAAAGATAATTCGGCCATGAGAGCGCACAGCAGCTCGACCATGGGGGAATCAGTAGAGAACGGGGCCGCCAACCGGGAAGCCTGTGATGTTACCGTAACCGGTTTCATCGATGCAATCTTCCTCGTCGGAATAGTTTCAATCGACAAGGGGAGAGGGAGACTGTCGACGTGGAAAGCATTGAAGAGTGGGGAAGGAGTGACGAGGGACAGGGGGTGTTCCCTGTCGGTGGGAGGAGCCGGTTCCGTGGTGGGAACAGCGTCGTCCAGAAGAGGACGAGGAGGAGGACGTCGGGGTGGACGAGGACGAGGACGATTGTTGTCGAGGAGGTGGGACTTGACGAGGTGGTGGAGAGGCAGTGCATTGCCGGAGGGGGCAATGAGCAAGGATGTGACCGGGGGCCCATCGAAGGCAAGTCGTGTACTGGTGCACAGGGCAGTCACATTGAAAATGGCCGATATGGCTGCATGAGTAGCAGCGTTTGCCGGCTCGGGGGTGTGAGTCCGGGAGGGGAAGATGACCGTCAGTGCCAGTCCAGGCACTTTCGATTCATTGCATAAGGTGGTCTTCTTCGGACCCAAGAGGGGTCGAGGAAGCTGAGGGAGTGGTTGGCGCAGGTGGAATTGTGAGGGCCTGTGAAACCGTGACGGGTTCAGCAGGGGGAGGTCTTTCTGTTACGAACTACCTCCGAAGAGTCTGATCGCTTCCACAAGGCTCAGGTATCTGCTTGCAGGCTACACGTGTCCTGGCTCAAAGATGAGGGTATGAGGGTCCTTTCCGAACAACACAGGCTACAATGACCAAGAGGCCAAGGCAATGCCTATAGTGGTGAACAAAGTGGATTAGACTGGGGATACCAGTCGCATAGTGCTACCTTATATACTGTACAGGCGTGCGCACAGACCATGCTATGCATGAGAGGGATTACCATAAATAGACTAAGCATTCTCACAAGTGTGAGAATGGAAGCAACGGAGATTAATGGGGCTGTGTGAGAAGAGCGGAAATTAAAAGGGCGTGGTCACCTCGTGGTATGACGTCATTGGTTCTAGGCCTGGTCATGTGAGGGTTACCACGGTCATGTGCACAGATCACGTGACTGGAAAAGGAAAAAGTACAAGTCAAAAAAGTTTGAAAATGTTCGTATTATAACAGCCATTTCGCTTCCATCCAAAGGATCCTTATGCACGTCCCACAGACTATATTCCTTTTCTCCGCCACTGGCTTCTTCTACTTCCATACCTATGGTGCATCCTCTTACCTTATCTAAACTAGCAATTCTTCTGATTGCTTCAGGTATAACTACGATCTCCAGTACCACCTAGATCCTTAGTTTAGACCTCCTTCGAGCTACCTTGTATCTCGTCGCCACTAGCAATCTAATTGCTTCTCTTGTCTTACTCGCCCCGCGATTAGGAAACCCCTAGATCGCTTCCCCGATCGACTTGTCCTTCGACTCGTCGATATCCTTGTCCACTGTTGGAGGAATCCCCACAACAGAAGTACTGTGTGTCGGCCTTCAACCCAACTATCCTTGATCGGTTCGCCCTCGGCTTACTGATATCTTCGAGGAATCCCCTCGACTCTTGCTAACGGAGGAAACCCCACGTTAGAACCACTGCGTCGTCGGTCCCCAAACCGACTCCTTGTCTTCGAAGGCCTTAGCGATTACTCCTAACCCGGGTAGTCGTAACAAAAGGTCTAAACTCTCTAGTTGAGGCTACCACCGTGTAAGCCTCCATCATTCACCCTCAACGTAACCACCCTATGTGGGGACTTTACCGTCCCACACCTGCTGAACCTTCTTCCCCGGAGGAATCGGACGAGTCTTCTCATCTAGAGGATCAGGAACCCGACGAACTTTCTTTACAAATCGAACGAACCCTTTACCCTCAGTCAGCGGACCAACGAGACCAGAACCTAGCCACTGCCCTTTTCCGTAGCCTTTCCATCCCCTCTGAACCAACCACTACTCCCACCTCTCCTACTCCTACACGTTCTACCCACTCCGGTCCCCCTCGTGCTGCTTCTTCTATCGCTAGCACTCTTACTAGTGCTCCTGTTCGTCCTCCCCCTCTTCCATCCCTACCTCTGTCCTCACCGATAATGTCCTCCCGCACCACTGAGCTCTGCCTCGGCACCCCCGAGATCTTCAACAGTTCTTACGACAAGGCCGTACCTTGGTTAAACACCATGTTGTTTTACCTCACGGTGAATGTCGCCACCTATGACTCCGACCCTAAAAAGGTCGCCTTTGCCCTGTCTTTCATGACTAAGGGACCTGCCCTCACCTGGGCTAACACCTACTGGATGTCCATCATTTCTGGAGGCATCGCGGCTATCGGCACCTGGGAAAACTTTGTCAAAGCCTTCAAGACCGCGTTCGAACACCACGACACGGTCAACAATGCAATCACCTGGCTTACCACCAAACGTGTTCTCATCAGTAAGAACGGCGTTTACAACCCCTCGCTGAACTCCTATATAGCCGAGTTCAAAAACAAAGTCGCTACGTCTCAGGTTCAGGATGATAACGTCCTGATCTCCTACTTTGCCTCCGGACTTCCTCCTGCCCTCATGAGGAAGATCATGTCCATGGAGAAGGTTCCTTCCACAATCGACGTCTGGTACGAAAAAGCAGTTCACTTCCAGACCCAATGGGATCGTGCCGCTGAGCTATCACGCCGATACTCCCGTCCCTCATACCAGCCTCACCAGAACTTCTCCTCCCCTTCTCGCACCACCGCCAAAGACCCTGATGCCATGGACGTTGACGTCATCCGTGTCCCAAAGTTAACCCCGGAGGAAAGGAAGCGTTGTATTGAAAAGAAACTTTGTTTCAGATGTCGAAAACCCGGCCACTCCGGCCCTGCCTGCCCCTCTTTTCCCTCAGCTGCCAAACCAGTCATAAAGACGATCGGTCAGGATGACGATGAAGATCTCCCACATCTTCAAGAGATAGACGATGACAATGAAGACGTCCCAGCAGTCAGGAGGGTTAGATTCAAGAAGATGGATTTTTGAATAGAGGAACTTCTTTGATGCGAGTCTCCCCTTCTTCTCCCGTGTGCGCACCTGTACTTGTAATGTCTACTACCAAGGCAATGCAAATCCCCGTTCAAGTAATTGTACCTTCGCACATGCTCAAAGCCATCAACACCCGCGCCCTCATCGATAGTGGAGCCGACATCTCCTATATTGACTGGGACTTCGCCTGCAAACACAACCTTCCTCTCACGAAGCTCGACAAACCAATCTACGCCCAGAACGCCGACAACTCTCTCAACAAGAAAGGCGCTATCCAGTACTCCTGCTCGCTGTTCCTCAATATTGAGGGAATAGCACGCCAAGTCAACTTCATGGTCATGTCCCTTGGATGTGACAATGTCCTCCTCGGACTCCCCTGGTTGAAAGAAACCAACCCTGCCATCGACTGGACCAAATGGACTCTTTCACTCTCCAAAAGTCTCGACCAGTCGAAGGAACTCTACGCCTTGCACTCGATGGATTATGACCGTCACTCGTCCAAGTTCTGGAAACCACCGCCCTGCGCTCCTTGACACATCCATGTCGACTCCGTCACCCACTCTCATTTGTTCGAGTATAATGAATAGAGAGATCCCTCGGCCCATTGTCAACATGACAACGACATTCGGATCATGTTCCACATCATCAAAAGCGGATCTCGATATATCCCAAAAGGATCCCCAGTCATCGGACGCCTCACCCAGGCTACCGAACTTGCCATGGCTGCTGAGAAGGAGAAACCTAAACCAGTTCTCCCAGCAGAATACTCCGAGTTTGCTTCCGTCTTCTCCAAGGAAGCCACCGACCATGTCCCACCCTCGCAGCCTTACGACCACGAGATTAACCTCAAAGACTCCTTTACCCCGAAGATTGGGAAACTCTATCCTCTCTCACCTGAGAAACGCACCGCCACCGAATCCTTTTTACAGGAGAATTTAGATTGCGGTAAGATTTGCCCCTCAAAATCCCCTCAAGCTTCACCCTTCTTCTTCATCAAAAAGAAGGACGGCGGCCTTCGCCCCTGCCAAGACTACCGTTACGTCAACGAACATACCGTTCATGGCGCCTACCCTCTACCCCTAGTGTCCGATCTCATCAATAAACTCTGTGATGCCAAGGTCTTTACCAAGTTCGATGTCCGATGGGGATACAACAATGTCCAAATCAAAGACGGACACCAATTCTGCCCCCTTCGCCATCGCCACCGATGCCTCGAAGTATGCCTCTGGAGGCATCCTCCTCCAGACCAACGCCAACGGAGAATGGCATCCTTGTTCTTATATCTCCCAATCGTTCTCTCCCGCTGAATGAAACTATGACATCTACGACAGAGAACTCCTAGCCGTGATCCGCGGTTTAAAAGCGTGGCGCCATTACCTCCATGGCTCAGCTTTCCCAATTCAAACTTTCACGGATCACAAGAACCTGACCTATTTCCGTCAGCCGCAGACCCTCAACCGCCGCCAAGCCCGTTGATTAATTGATTTAGCCGACTTCGACCTCAAAATGATCCATGTTCCCGGCATGCAACTTGCCGGTCCTGATGCCCTTTCTCGATGGCCGGATCTTCTCCCGGCATCAGATCTTGACAACGAAGGCGTAACTCTTCTCCCGCCTTCCCTCTTTATTAATACTATTGATACTGCTCTTCACAAACGGATCAAAGAATCCTCCGAGTCTGACACCTTAGTCTGTCAGGCCCTCCAGTCCATGAACAAGGAAATCCCTCCTGCGTTCCGCTCCCGCCTCGCTGACTGGCAGCTCGATGCCGGTATCCTGACCTATCAAGGTCGCATCTACGTCCCCGCCGACGATTCCCTTCGTCGTTCTATTTTACAGCGTTGTCACAACCATGAGACTGCTGGTCACCCTGGTTTTCTCAAGACCCGTCAACTCGTCGCCGCCGAATTTTGGTGGCCAGGCTTCGCTGCCTACGTTCGCCGTTATGTTGAAGGTTGCGCCACCTGCCAACAGGCGAAATCCAATACTCACCCCTCCGTTCCTCCACTCACTCCGATCAAGTCCTCCGCATCTCGCCCCTTCTAGCAGATCTCCTGCGATCTGATCACCGACCTCCCGGTTTCCTCCGGTTTTGACTCGCTCTTGGTTGTGGTCGACCACGGGCTTACAAAGGGGGTAATTTTATGCCCTACTAAGAAATCTATCACCGCCGAGGGAGTTGCCGCCCTCTTTTTCCACAAAGTTTTCCTTCGCTTCGGTCTCTACGACAAAATCATCTCTGACCGAGGACCCCAGTTTGCGAGTTCGTTCGCACGCGAGCTGGGAAGATTACTGCGATACGACTTGTCTCTCTCCACAGCCTACCATCCACAAACTGATGGAGAAACGGAGCGGGTAAACCAAGAAGTCGAGACTTACCTCCGGATCTACTGCGGATCTAACCCAGGGTCATGGGCAGATTTGATCTCCCATGCCGAATTCGCGCACAATCACCGCCCCCATTCCGTCACAGGCAAATCACCCTTCTTCCTGATGATGGAATATGAACCCCACACACTACCGCCGATCATTGCCAATTCGGATCTCCCTGCAGTAGAGGACCGTCTGAAGACTCTTTCAGCTGCCCAAGACAAGGCTCTTGCCTCCCATGAGCTGGCATGTCAAACCATGTCAGCCCGAACCAGAAGACACTTCAAACCCTTCGCCCTAGGGGATAGGGTTTGGCTCGAGGCATGGAACCTGAAACGTTCCATTGCAAATCCCAAGTTCACCTCCAAACGAGAGGGTCCCTTTACTGTCACAAAGGTATTATCCCCGATCACGTATCAACTGCGCCTCCCCAAGGCGTGGAAGATTCACCCGGTATTCCACGCGTCTCTCCTCTCGCCATATCGCGAGAACGATACTCATGGGGCTAACTACCCTACGCCCCCTCCTGACTTAATAGACAGCGAAGAAGAATATGAAATAGAAAAGATCATCAAACACAAAGGATCAAGCGGGAGACGTTCCTTCCTGATCCGGTGGAAAGGGTATTCGACCGAAGAGGACTCCTGGGTTCCAAAGAGACACCTCACAAATGCGGACTCCGCCCTCAAAGCGTATAAAGCCCTGTTCCCCTCCGTCTTTTCTTCTTCCTCCAAAAACTAACATGGCTATCAACTTCACCCCCACTGAAGACATTCCCCACTTGACTCTCACCATTGCTCAAATCTACGAACGATACCAAGTACCCCCCGGCTTCGCCTCACCCCTCGCCATTCCATCTCCACCTCACGAAAACCAGACTCTGTTCTCCGAGGAGCATGATACGTCGTCTCCTCCAATTCCCTCTTCTCCTTCTTTTGTACCTACTTCCCCACTTGTTCCCTACGATAGTGTTACCCGCGTTGACATTGTTGCACAACGTCCTCCTACTCCTCCTATGGAGCCTACAGTTAGCCCTATAGATGATACTGAACAAGCCCCTCTCTCTGTAGATGTCCCGACCACTGCGTACTGCCTCTCGGATGGTCCCCCTACCATCTTCGAGATCTGCGAGCTCACCGAGCTCATCACCGACTCCGGTCTCACGACCACCTTAGACTGTTACCTCGATTCAGCGTCCCCTTTATATGCCCTCTACAGCGCCTATCTGGCCAATCTAAACATCATCGCCCTCGCTCATGCCCCCACTGCGGACGCTAACCGATCCTATATGGCCCAATTTATCTACCAGGACGCCATGCAAGCCCAATCTTGCTTGCTGGTCGCACTCCACCAACTTGGCATGCTCACGCTCCTACGTGACATGCGTCGCTACCTCCTAGCCATGGCCACCCAAACTCGTCCCCTCACCCATGAGCTTTACAAAGCGCTTGCCGTCGAACACCGCCACACTTGTCAACATGCGACCCCCACAGTCTCCCTCGCCGAGGTCGAAAGACCTCCCCCTGCTAAACCCGTCATGGTTTCGCAGGCTCTCGCGATTCCCCCCGCGCCAACCACCCCTTCGGCATCTTCGACCCCTCTTGGGTCCGATGAAGATCGCCTCATGCAACGAATCGAAAGCGCCTGGACCAGCGCCGACGGTCGTCTCCCTCTCCCCGACTCTCACCTCCGAGCCAGGGAACGATGTTACTCTTGCGGCCATATCGGCCACTTTCAACGCGATTGCCCCGTGCATCAGTGCACAACATGCCTTCACTGGGCCCCGGGGCATATTCTCGCCCGATGCCCTCTCCGCCGTTGCACCGCCTCCCCACCACCTCGTCGCATTCCCCCTCCGCAACAACAATCCTCCTCTTCCTCGTCCACCCAGATGTCCTCCTCGTCATCTTCCTCCAGACGTCGTCGTTCTCGTCGCAGACCTACCTCCTCTCGCCGACAGGGAACATCCCCTGTCCCTCGTCACTCCTCCCCCGTCCTGCGTCGCTTTCCTTGACGCCGCTCTCCCTCTCCCCTCGTCGACAGAAACTATTCCAACGAGGAAGATTGTATTGATAACACCGGTTACGGTAACATCACGGGCTCTCCGGTTGGCGGCCCCGTTCTCTACTGACTCCCCCATGGTTGAGCTGCTGTGCGCTCTCATGGCCGGCATGTCCTTGTCTACGCTGTGGTCTTGACTCTACAACGGGGATAATGTTACAACTTCTTCTTTTCTTCGTACTTCTCTTTCGACTCATCTCAATCCATGTACTACCATCAGTGCTAGGCCCCCTTATCCAAAGGATCCTAGCATGCCCCACAGACTATATTCCCTTTCTTCGCCACTGGCTTCTCCAGCTACCTCCATACCCGTGGCGCATCCTCTTACCATATTTGTCTCGTTGATTCTCCCGCAATGTGTTGGCTGCGTGTTCTGATCTTCATCATTACGCGTCCTTTCTTTTCAGACTTCTTTCCATTCCGTGACGCATCTTCTTTTGATCCGTAACGCGTCACCCTTTCTTTCTTAGTCTTCCTCGCATTTCTTACTTAGGTCCGTGTGCGAGGAGACTGCGTATATAAACGACTCGAGTATCACCTAGATCGCTAGTTTAGACCTCCTTCGATTTACTCTTGTATCTCGTTGCCGCTAAGCAATCTACTTGCTTCTCTTGTCTTACTCGCCCGCGATTAGGAAACCCCTAGATCGCTTCCTTGATCGACTTGTCCTTTGACTCGTCAATACCCTTGTCCACCGTTGGAGGAATCCCCACAACGGAAGTACTGCGTGTCGGCCTTCAACCCGACTATCCTTGATCGGTTCGCCCTTGGCTTACTAATATCTTTGAGGAATCCCCTCAACTCTTGCTAACGGAGGAAACCCCACGTTAGAACCACTGCGTCATTGGTCCCCAAACCGACTCCTTGTCCTCGAAGGCCTTAGCGATTACTCCTAACCCAGGTAGTCGTAACAGTCTTCCTCGTCAGAGTAGTTGCAGTTGATGAGGGGAGAGGAGGAGCGTCGATGTGGAAAACGTCAGAGAACAGGGGAGGAGTGACAAGGAACTGGTGGTGTTCCATTTCGACGGGAGGAGCCAGTTCCTCAGCGGGAATGGCGTTGTCTGGATGAGGACAACGAGAAGGAGGTTTGGGTGGATGAAGAGGAGGAAGATTGTTGTCGAGGAGGTGGAACTCGAGGAGGTGGTGGCGAGGCGGTGCGGCAGTGCAGCGTTGGAGGGGGCAGCGAGCGAGGATGTGCCTGGGGGCCCACCGTAGACAGGTCATGCACTGATGCATGGGGCAATCGCGTTGAAAATGGCTGATGCGGCTGCAAGAGTAACATCTTTCCATGGCTCTGGGATGGGAGTCCGGGAGTGGGAGACGACCGTCGGCACCAGTCCAGGCACTTTCGATTCATTGCATAAGATGATCTTCGTCAGACCCGAGAGGGGTCAAGAAAGCGGAGGGAGTGGTTGGCATGGCAGGGATTGCAAGGGCCTGCGAAACCATAATAGGTTCAGCAGAGGGAGGCCTTTTGACCTTGGTGGGGAAGACAGTAGAAGTCGCACGTTGGCTGGTATGACGGTGTTCAACTGCTAGGGCTTCGTAGAGCTCCTTAGTGAGGGGACGGGTCTGGGTGGCCATGGCCAAGAGGTATTGGCGCATGTCCCGTAAGAGGGAGAGCATGCCAAGTTGGTGGAGAGCGACCAGGAGGCGGGACTGTGCCTGCATGGCGTCTTGGTAAATGAATTGGGCCACATAGGACCGGTTGGCATCGGCAGTGGGAGTGTGGGCAAGGGCAATGATGTTTAAGTTCGCCAAGTAGGCACTATAAAGGGCGTACAAGGGGGACGCCGAGTCGAGGTAGCAGTCAAGGGTGGTCGTGAGACCGGGGTCAGTGATGAGCTCGGTGAGCTTGCAGATCTCAAAGATGGTGGGGGGTTCATCATTGAGGCAGTATGCGGTGGTTGGGACGTCTACAGAGAGAGGGGCTTGTTCAGTATCATCTGAAGGGCTAATTATATGCTCCATAGGAGGAGTAGGTGTTACGAACTACCTCCGAAGAGTCTGATCGCTTCCACAAGGCTCAGGTATCTGCTTGCAGGCTACACAAGTCCTGGCTCACGAAGGAGGGTATGTGGGTCCTTTCCGAACAACACAGGCTACAATGACCAAGAGGCTGTTATAATATGAACATTTTCAAACTTTTCAAAACTTGTACCTTTTCCTTTTCCAGTCACGTGATCTGTGCACGTGACCGTGGTAACCCTCACATGACCAGGTCTAGAACCAATGACGTCATACCATGAGGTGACCATGATCTTTTAATTTCCGCTCTTCTTACACAGCCCTTTTAATCTCCGTCACTTCTTTTCTCACACTCGTGAGAACACTTAGTCTATTTATGGTAATCCCTCTCACGCATAGCATGGTCTGTGCGTGCGCCTGTACAGTATAAAAGGTAGCACATTGCGACTGGTATCCCCAGTCTAATCCACTTTGTTCACCACTATAGGCATTGCCTTGGCCTTTGGTCATTGTAGCCTGTGTTGTTCGGAAAGGACCCCCATACCCTCATCCTTGAACCAGAAGTC
>JBBPQZ010000422.1:0-15931 GCA_038092795.1 Boletus rubissimus
GCTGTGGATGGGCACGCATGTTAAATCACCTTCAAGGGTAGTCAGCTCGACCTTGGGTCTCCCAGACATCTTGGCTGCGAACCCACACCTCATTGGAAGTGAGGTTTCCAGCAAATTCCCTACCTCTCAGGGAAACCTGCCCTTCCTCTTCAAGGTCCTCTCGATCAACAAGGCCTTGAGTATTCAAACACACCCTGACAAGAAGACTGCGGAGCAGCTTCACGGGAGGCAGCCAACGGTCTACACAGGTGAGTTGCTTGCTCATAGCGATGCCTTGATCTCATTCGATCCAAGATGACAACCATAAGCCCGAAATGGCGATCGCGTTGACGGATTTCAGAGGCCTGTGCGGGTTCTTGCCCATTCCAGACATCAAAACATACCTCAGGAATGTGCCAGAGCTTCGTGCACTGGTTTCAGAACAGGTCGCGGATCGCTTTCTCTCAGCCGAGGGACCCGACGAACGAGAGCAACTGCAGAATCTCTTTTCAGCTCTCATGCAAGCTGATCCGAACGCTGTCAAAGTCCAGCTTTCGCGACTGGTGGCGCGTTACAACGCTGAGCACGAACAGAGTGACGTCAAGGATCTCGTTCTTAGCCTGAGCGAACAGTACCCAGGAGACGTTGGAGTGTTCTGCCCCTTCATGCTGAACTACGTCAAGTTGGAGACTGGACAAGCCATTTTTCTCGGCGCGGGAGAACCACATGCGTATATTTCTGGAGGTAGGGTTTCGTTGTGAAAGCCTGCAAGGGTCAGCGCTCACTACGGTGATCAGATATCATGGAGTGCATGGCCAACTCAGATAATGTCATCCGAGCAGGTCTTACTCCGAAACCAAAGGACATCCCTAATCTTCTCGCTGGTCTGACCTACAAGGCTGCACCTTGGTCCAACCATGTGGTCCAGCCATCCAAAAGTTTAGATTCAGCCACCGTAACTTACGATCCTCCTGTCCAAGATTTCACAGTCCTTGCGTTGAATCTAGTGCAAGGAGGTTCGGAGTCCCAAAGTACAATTAATGGGCCATCGATTATCATCGCTACTGAGGGGGCTGGCTTCATCAGATGGGACAACGATAGTAAATCTCTGGCACTGAAATCGGGGAATGTTGTTTTTGTAGGGGCCAACGTCCCTGTTTCTTTCAATGCTCTTGAAAAGTTGACGGTGTTTAGAGCCTACGTCGACTGAGGAGACTCTGCAGGGACTCTGGTGTAAGATGTTGTGCAAATTTTCGCCATTAGAACGTTATCCGTAGTAGGTTTTGCGAAAGGTTGATCAAGAAGCAACGTTCATGCCCAGATGAAAGGGCCGCTGTAATTACCGCAAATAACCACAAGCCCTGTAAGTACGTAGATATCCAACCCGAGAGAAACGAAGAACCACCGTTAGAGAATAGTCCGAGTAAATCACGTACGGCACCATCACAATTCTCCTGCAATTCGCTTCTCGATGATACTAGCGACACTGGGACCGTAGACCGGTATTTTTTCGCCTTGAAATCCCTCCGGATACTGCACGCGAGGTGTGTCCTCCGTGAAATAGCTAGAGGAGGTCCCTTAGTGGTGTCTGACGCGCGGAACAGAAAACACTCACGTATCATTCCAAACGCCAAAGTGGCGCATCCCCAATGCACGGGTTGTCCATTCATAATCATGAGCAAAACCTCCCGGATAAAACATCTCAATTACAGCAGAGACATTGGTGCATGGCATCAAAATGAGGTGTGATAAGCCATTGCCGTGTACTCCAAGTAAAATCTATGCGTCCGTGTCAGTTGCAAGTGTGTGTGTGTAGGGGAGAACTCACCGTCGTGCGTGCCGCAAGTTGAACCTGTTCGTCTTTTGTCATTTTCTCGGCCTTCACCACGTTTAGTTCCCACTCCTTTCCCGCAATGCCACCTGTATGCATCATGCTCATTGTTTCTGCGTTCTTCCTATGTATGAGGGCCTCCAGACTCTCGACCAGTACTTCGTGGTCTTCAGGGACCAAGTGACGCCGGGAATCTTGACGAGAGATGTAAGTAATCACAATTTTCTCGGTCTCTTCGAAGTCGAGCGGTGGTGATTTGTTGTCCAGCACGTGATTCCCGAAAGAACCCTCCTCGCCATCTATTGTCACCCCCGCGAAATGCCAAACAGCATACTTGATCGATCTCCACCACGAACCATTTTTATCCAACTTTAAACGAGCAATCAGAGCGTCAACCGATTCGCTAGCGGTACGCTGATTCTGCGAGCCGCATAATTTGCCTCTGAAAGCTGCCGACCGATCCGCGAGCAAAAGGTATGGGAAGTGCCAAGCACGCTGAACACCCGAGTCGATGCTAGTGGACGTGGCAGCCACGCGATCATTCCAGTCGACATCGACTTCTACCGTTAAGGATGGGAAAGCAGCCCGTAGGAAATAGCCATTGAATCCTGGTTTGTCTCGCCACCCTACGTTAGAAGAGTGGGGGAAAATAGCACGATGAATCGGGGGAGGGGGTCCAGGATGCACTGCGCCTGTCCATAATGACCAAGTTCCGAGTAGAAGCTCGGCGCAGAAGTGATAGTAGTGTGCTAGAACTGGAACATCATTAGCGCAGACGAAAACCAGCATAAGTGCGGACGCACACTGTGGTGGGTCATTGAACAGAAGCTGGTAATCAAATAGACGTTTAGCAAATTGCATCAGTTCTCTGCAGTTAGGACTAACCGTGTTGCCCTCGACTGACCAAACTCTACGAGTAGAAGGATGGTCTCCCCACCGCTGAAGTGCTTCCTCAGGACTTACGATATCCATGTTCCATGGGGTAGGTTCACGGAGGGCCGTATCCTCTGGGGTATTTTGTGCGGGGAGACCGGTCGATGTCATGTACCTTGCATCGGGGAACGAAGATGGAGAAGAAGTCAGGATCAGAAGGGTGCCATTCGCCATGTATATGTCACGGAATAGTGTCCATCCAGGAACGTGTTCTAGTATGGTAGTTTCTGGTAGTGATGACAGCCCCGAAAGGTCCATGGTTCGGAATGTGGTACTTTTCCCCCCCGATTCGCCACTCGATCCTGGTGGGATAGGAACGAGTAATTCACTGATTTCTTGGTCGTTTTGTGGTGGGTGTTCATGAACAACAGGTCTGTCGTTGGCTTGGAAGCCGGCGGTTCTTACGATGGATTGTGAGGTCAGAGGTGACATAGATGTGAAGAAGTGCATCAAGAAGGCACCAATGAGGATGAGGACCGCATCGCGTCGCGAAAGTGCACGAATGAGTGGAGGCATGAGACTGGGTGAAACAAAGTGTTGACAGACGCGACAAATGATACCACGGTACCTATTACCGTCAACTAGGTGGCCGGAAGACCCCATGGCACTATCTCCGAAAATAGTGGCCAATACATTTCCAGGACTTACGTAGTCCCGAGAATCGCCGACTTGAATGCATGAAATGCTGAATCATTCCTTCAAGCTTCAAGACTGGGTTATGAATTAATGAAAGACATTGGTCAAGTTGCTGGATTATGTAATTGCGTATTCTCAACCATGTTCGCCCGCGTCAGCCTATGTCTGGCATTGACTGGCCTCGTCTACGCTGCTGCTTTCAACGACGTCCGACCCCTGGTAGTATGGCATGGTCTCGGTGACACATATGCATCTTCCGGCATGGTCCAGTTTGAGAGCGAAGTGGAGAAGATGCACCCTGGGATCTTCGTCCACTCCGTCTACATCGACCAGGATGTAAAAGTGGACCAACGTGCCGGATTCGTGAGTGATGTATTCACTAAGAAATCTTGTTTACTGAGGGACCCCCCAGTATGGGAATGTCGATCAACAGCTTGCCATTGTCGCCGAGCAGCTTACCTCGATTCCAGAGCTTAGCAGAGGGTTTGATGCCATCGGCTTCTCTCAAGGCGGCCAGTTCCTGCGCGCTTATGTGGAGCGAAATAACACCCCACCTGTGCACAACCTCATTACTTTCGGGTCACAGCATATGGGCATCTCTGACCTGCCATTATGCAGCTCCTTTGACTTATTGTGTCAAGTCGCTCGCCGTGCCGCAAAGGCTGGGGTATATAGCGAATGGGCACAGGAGAATCTAGTACAGGTTGGACGAAATTGCCTTATTTTGTCCCTCATCTGAAACTCAAACATGAACCCGACAGGCACAATACTTCAGAGATCCAGCGCATTTGTCATTGTATATGTCTTCAGGCAGCTTCCTCGCTGATATAAACAACGAGGTTCTCCTTCCGTCTGCGAGAAATCAGACCTATGTTGAAAATCTTGCTTCACTACAACACCTTATTCTCGTCCTCTTCGCGGAAGATGAGACCGTAGTCCCTAAGGAGAGTGCATGGTTTGGATCCGAAGCTCCGCCAGAGCAAGATATGCGCTACACTTCCGATCGTTTTCCAGAACAGGAGTACCTTGGACCACTCGTTCAGGAGAAGATTATCGTACCCATGAAGTTCCAGCCATTGTACACAGAGGACTGGATTGGTCTGCGCACCCTCGATGAGCGAGGTGCCGTAGTTTTGGTTACTTGTCCAGGAAGACACATGCAGTTGACGGGATGCTGGGAAAGTCTGGCGGAAAAGTGGATCGGGGACGCCATATGAGAGCTGTTGATTCTAATTCCCTTGTACGCTACGAGACCGGTATACAACTAGGTAGTGTAAGTCATGTGTCACAGTTGTCACGATTCACAGGCTAGGTGATCAAGTTGTTCTCACACGATCGTTCTCCGGATTCCGTATCGTCTTTTCACCGTTCGAATAACATGTCAGGCGCAGCAGCATCAGCGGGAGGCTCCCGATTCTCTGCATTCATGAACCACCCAGCCGGTTCGTATTCAAAATCTCCTGCTTCGTAACGGTACTGACTTCCGGCTCGGGACTCATTAAAATTATGTGGGCACCCCGTTTGCGCAAATAGGTCCCAAGACGGTGTTCTTTTGGGCTCCGTTGATGAAGTGGTGTTTGGTTGCTGCAGGTCTGAAAGACTTGAACCGGCCAGCGGAAAAGCTGAGCGTATCCCAAAACCTTGGTATGTCTATAAATGATTTGTACCACAATGTATATGCTCATTTGCATCCCATTAGCTTTGATGGCGACGGGAATGATCTGGGTGCGGTATTCATTTGTCATCATACCAGTCAACTACAGCCTGGCCGCAGTAAGTCACGTTTGATACTCTAGTTCTCTATAACCAACGTTCCAAGGTCAACTTGTTCGTGGGCGGGACGGGCCTCAGCCAACTAGCCCGCATTGCTCAGTAAGGAATATATTTGAAATTGCGCGCAAGCGTTCTCATCCGTTTCAAAGCTACCGCTACACGAACCCCCAAGTTTCGGAGGGAGCAAATTAGAAGAAAACAGGATCTTACGCTCGATACTTGTATCGACTTGTCCTTAGCTCGACGATATACTCTTTCCTTGGAAAATCCTGGTCGTCGATCATTGTCGTAACACTAAGCAGCAGATGGGAGTTATCTATATGACGACCTATCGCCTTTCCGTTTAGAACGCCCCTCCCCACTCTGCGGATCACTTTGTGTGAAGACACTCTTAGCTGCGTCCCACCATCCGCCTTCTATCAAGATACGATTTGCTGCTGTCACGATGTCGGACATGATTTGCTGGGCATCGCCGTCCCGAACTTGGGTCGGATTACCCTCGCGATACTGCCATGGTCTCGTGCGATGCTTCGAGGTGCGAGGGTTTGTTTCTGAGAAACGTGCACCAGTACCGTCACGGCCACCGCCGTGCAGTGCACTGAGAAGAACGGCACCTAAGTTTGCAACAAGACCCGTCCCTGCACCATTTATATCGTGGTTCCCCAAGTACCAGCCTGCACCTGCTGCTAGAACACTGAGTATCATTCCCCATTTGATAAACCAGAACGTGGTTCTGAATATCCAGCTTGTTGTTCTGTACAAGGTTACCAGTGCGAGATACGCCGCTAGAAAGCTGATGAGGGGTGGTATGATGGTTTGCGCGTCCCACTCCCAAGGTTTGGATGCGAGGAGGGTCGAGACGAGGGATATAAATGCGGTGAGCAGGGCCAGGGAGTGTGAGAGGAATGAGGTGAAGAACGAGTAAAGCGCTGGTGGGAGATGTTGGTCCAAATATTCGAGAAGGGGATCCAGGAAAGCTGGCGGTGGCATGTCTGAGTTGGATGCCACGACAGCAGCCAAGCGTGACAGCTCAAATTATCCCCGGTCACTGAAACAGGGTGACAGATGTTTGCTTGTCACAGGTACCAAGCATCACACTGTCTCGGGGAGGTTACCAAATTTCCACCCCCGACGGCGGTGCGTTCGCGCGGGCCAGGTAGCCAATCGGAAGATTCCAGCGTAACCCATATACGGCAGGAGCGGCGCCTCGGCACAGAAATTTTTGAATTCCGTCACACTTTAAACTCCGTGGCAGAGGACAAATACTAGCAAACTGGGATATGTATAAGTTGGAGGCGGTAAGTTGGATTGCTCTCCTTTCTCAAGACTGCTACCACTCTTCTGTTAGCGTCTCCCTCTCTACTCCGTAAAGTTCTCCTCCCCTCGTTCTCAGACATGGCCATGAAACGCAAGCTTGACTTGGACTCTTCTGAGGACTTCCCCCAGGTTTGTCTGTCTCCAGACCTCCTATACTTCATATATTTACCACCTGTCAGACCGTCAAACAACTAAAATTGGTTCCGTTCCCCGGCTACGAGCCCGACCATGACATTGCTATGTCTGATTCTTCCTCTTCTGATTCGGAGCAATTTTTCCCTGAGAACCACCACACTCGTCTCGTATCCACCGCTAGCACATCAAGCAGCTCATTTGGCTTGTCTGAAGCGGTTGATTACAATTCTCGTGAGTGCATGCGCTTCCATCCAAGTCTATTCTTACTGGACAATCTCATCGTGATTAGCTCTTTACCCCAGATACAGTGCGCATCAGCCTCTTCTCGACCCTTCCGAGTCTCCTAAGGTCGTCGGTTTGATGCAACCCGTCAGCACTTTGTCACACCACGGGTAAGTAATTTCGCGGCTCCACTACCGTAGTGATTTGACAACATCCTGGCCTGTTTATGCATACCTTGATTCCGTCAGCTCTCAGTGTTCTCAAATTCCCAAGCTTCGTGTTGCATGCTCCGCCGGCGCCGACGGTTCAAGAACAATGTGGAGCTTCTGCGAACAATGCGGCGCGATATCTATGGTCGACACCGACTAAGTTGCGAGAAAACCACTCACCCGGCTTTCGTCACCTTTTTCTTATCTTTCTTTATTCTGCTGATGTTATCACTCATGAATTCTTCTTGGGCATTTTGCACCCGAAAACTCGAAAGCGCTTGTCGATGCAATTATCCGACTTCCTCCCCTACCATCTCTCACACCGATCTCTCCTCTCTGTCTCCCACCAGCATCCCGGCACTTTTCGACACGACGCTCCACCCAATCCTCGCGAATGTTCAATTCCGCCACTGCCTCTTATCTATTACTACTGCACTGCTATACCGGGTCTTCCACCTCTGACATGCTGTCTTGTACATAGTTACTTCGATGTAAAACATCTCACGCTTGAGCAATCGTGCTTTCTGATTCCCAGCCCGAGTGGTAATCCCCAAATAAGAGTGTGAGCTGGCTATGTTTGGGTTTCTGTAGTCGAACGTTCAAGTGCGTAAGTTTAATGCTTCACAGCCACATGTAGACGAACGCCCGCCTCAAACCTCTTCCATATGACCCAGACGACACTGCTTCAGTACGAGGCACCTTGTAAGTTAACCTACGTTCGTGTGTTAACAACAGTCTGACACCAGTGAGGGCCCGTCCATGCCATTGATTGGTGCAAGTCCACAGCGCCGGGCCACCAGTCTCGTCCTCGTTCGGCATTTCGTCTCGGCATTGCCTCCTTCACAGAGGATTATCGCAATCGGATCGCAATCGTCGGGCTTCAGGACGAGCGAGTTCTCGTGGAGGACGACTACACCGACTACCCTGACTTTGTTACCCTCGTCGAGGCAAATCACGGATACCCCGCTACGAACTTGCAATGGCAACCTGCGAGCGCAGGAGGCTTCCCTTGGTCAGGAAAGGCGCCATCTGCCGAGTTGCTCGCCACCACCGGCGACGCATTGAGAGTTTGGGAATACTTTGGAGACGTACCGCCCGCGTCATCCGCATATGTAGGGAGACAGCCAAGTGGTGGTGGTCATCGTTTGACTCTGAAAACCGCCTTATCTGGAGTAGGCTTGCACTTTCCAAGTTCAAAAATTGTACTGATCCTTCTGAAGCAATCAAAGGTACAAAGCCAGAACACGGGTGCGCCTTTGACAAGTTTCTCCTGGAACGAAAAGGCACCTAGTCTCGTCGTGACATCGTCTATTGATACGACATGTACCGTTTGGAATATCGACACCGCAACGGCCATCACCCAGCTTATCGCACACGATCGGGAAGTCTATGATGTTGCCTGGCTTCCGGGATCCACGGATATATTCGTCTCCGTGGGTGCTGACGGAAGTCTTCGTGCTTTCGACTTGCGGAGTCTAGAGCACTCCACCATTCTTTATGAGACACCCACACCGAAGGGTGCTCCCTCTTCGACATCATCCACTCGCCTCCCAACATCACCATTGCTCCGCATTGCATTTAATCCTGCCGACTCGAATTACATGTCTACTTTCCACATGGATGGGACAGACGTGCAGATCTTGGACATGCGAAGTCCAGGGCAGCCGGTTATTGAACTGAGAGGGCACCGTAGCCAAGTAAATTCTATGGGGTGGAGTACCACAGAACGACCTCTACTTGCCACCGCAAGTAAATGCATCTCGATATCAAATGTTGAAACAACTTAACTGACGCATATTATAGGCGATGACTGTCAGGTGTTACTCTGGGATCTTGCAGGTTATACGCAGACAGCAACTTCACCTCGTACGGCGAATTCACGACTGAACTCCCCTCGACCGGATGTAAAGAAGCGAATTATCACTGATCCGATCATGGCGTATTCTGCGAGCAGTGAGGTGACGAACCTTGCGTGGTCGCCGCAAATTCCTGGTATGACGATGAACACCGGTCACTCGACGGCTCCCGGCGAATGGCTTGCGATCGCTAGCGGAAAGTTGATCAAAGCATTGAAGGTGTGATAAAGAAGACAGGGTGACGAGTTGTTCGGCCCCAAGTTTGCAAGATTTACATCAACTACATAGCTACTCGTCGTGCATGTACATTGTGTAGTGGGCTGTTGATATCAGGTAGTGATATAGCGTTGACGGTTTTCTTGTGGACTGGCCCATTCCCATCAGATTGCAGTGTATCACATGAACTTCCAAGCTAGCCGACCGCAACCCCGTGATACAGCAGCCCGCCGATAACAGTAATAGTACACCCGGTGCATTCTTGCTGCTGGTGCGACCTTCTCGGGAGGGTACTAGGAAAGGTAAGCGATAAGGCTTGGGAGCAAGTAGCCCGGAGTCCAATTGGTCGAGTCCTAACCAATAGTACTCGATGAATAACATTGAAGCTTGAAGATTGTCTACTACAAGACAAACGCGGTGGATTGATATCTGCTGTACTTGAACATGGTTATCGTTCCACGCGATCACCAGGATTCGCAACAGGCAATTCTGATGGGACGAGGCACGCCCTAACTCAGATACAACCCCCGGGTCATGCGGTCTTATAACGGCTTTGCCTCTGGTCCCCCTCGCCTCCGTTTTACTGAGCATAACAATGACAGACACTCACCCAGCTGCAATCCAGAGGAGACTCTCGGTATCAAGTTCATCAAATGTCAAAGAAAAGGTAGACGTCGAACGCGACGATGCACTCGGTAACAACGATAAGAAAGAAGGAGCCTGGCAGGGAAGTAGGCTCGACAAGAGACTACGAGTCGTCTTTCTTGTTGGCCTGGCTACGTTAATTCTTGGTTGGTGGATCTCTTCCACGGTGTTAAAAGCGACGCGCGGTAGATGGTAAGTGTCTTTCCCCGGATGCTCCGTACGTGCTCAGAAGTCTTGTAGGGTTGTACAGACGTTCTTTGCCTGGTTCTTTTTAACGTAAGTGCAAGACTTTATCCCAGATTTCAGAGACCTACCGAGTTTCGACTTCCAGCATCATCGCGTTTCGGTTTATCCCAAACTCAGTGGTCACACGTCCAGTGGCCGCTGTATGGGTCCCTCTCGTTCAAGAGCCTTGGTACCGTCTACCCCGCTATTTGAGATTGACCATCGGTTGGCTGTGCCTCCTTGGCATTGTTTTCGGCTCTGCTTTCGGTTTCCCACTCGCCGCGGTGCGCAGAATTCTCCAATGAATCCCATTCAGTATTGATCGACGACACAGGGTGATGACTATGGCCACAGAGCAATCTCGGTGTTGGGTTTGTTCATTTTCCAATGCGGCTTTTACCTCTCCTCCACCAACCGCTCTGCCATATGCTGGTATGCACTGTAGTTTTGACCCGTCCAGTCATCTGAAAGTGCAAAGGCCCACCGTCGTTGTTGGGCTGTTTATTCAGCAGGCTGTTGCCCTTTTCGTGCTCAAGACCAGTGCTGGCTACTCGCTGTTCCACTACATTGCGAATCTGGCGTATGACTACCTAACGCAAGCCTACGTTGGTGCACAGTTCTTCTTCGATGCCCAAACCATCGCCAAAAACTGGTTCTTCGTCAATACTGTTAGTTGACAATGTTTGAGTACTTTCTTACTTCACTAACGGGTCACAGCTTGCAGCCATTATTTTCTTCATTGCAACTGTGCAAATGCTTTATCATGTGTGTCTTTTCTGCCTTCTATCGATCCTAGTTTTTATTGACGTGTACAGCTCGGAGTAATGCAATGGGTTATCAAGGGATTGTAAGTACGATCTTCCGTGCTACTAGAACCAGTCACCTAGTCAAACAAGCGCGTGGTTCTTCTTCAAACTGATGAATGTCTCTGGTGCCGAGGCTGTCGTCGCCTCTGCCTCACCATGGGTTGGTCAAGGAGAGTCAGCTTGTTTGGTCAAGCCATATGTCAATGTTATGACACCATCTGAGATTCACCTTGTCATGACATCTGGTGAGTACCAGTAGCTTACCAATGGAAGTTGTTATTAACGATGGCTGCTTAGGATTTTCGACCATCTCCGGTGCGGTCCTCAGTGCATACGTTTCACTTGGCGTCCCTCCCCAGAATCTTGTGACATCTTCTGTCATGAGTATCCCCGCTTCCATAGCTATCAGTAAAATGCGCATCCCAGAAGTGGATGAACCTGTCACCCGTGGACGTGTTGTCATAGACCGTGGAGAACAGAAACCCGAGGATGTTCCTGTGAATGCGCTCCACGCGTTTTCTAAGGGTGGCATGTTCGGACTGAATGTCGCCGGGCAAATTTTGTGAGATTTCACCCTCGAAAGAGCATCCCACTTGCTGATGTGGTATTATACAGGACGAATGTGCTTATCATTCTGTCCCTTATCGCAACTATCAACGGCGTGTTGACTTGGGTTGGCCGCGGATTTGGAATTCACCAACTTACGCTGCAACTTATTCTGGGGTATATCGGATATCCTATCACGTTCTTCCTCGGTCCGTACCGGGTTTAAATTTATCTGTCGCTACCCTTTTCACGAATTTCCTGTTCAGGTGTACCCTCTGCCGAGATCCTACGTGTCTCTCAACTGCTTGCCACGAAATTGATTGAAAACGAGTTCGCAGCTTATCTTGGTGCGTAATCAGTTAAATCAGGGGATCATATACTTGATGAAGTCGGTCCAGAACTTCAAGCTATCCAGGCTAGCTCTAATCCTCTCTCACCGCGCGCATACACGATCGCTTCGTACTCGCTTTGTGGTTTTGCAAACCTGGGTTCACTGGGTATTCAGATTGGTGTGCTCAGCGCCCTCGCCCCGTCGCAGGCAAAACCAATTGCGACGCTTGCTGGGTCAGCCATGATTTGCGGATTTATTTCGTGAGCCTATTTACTTCTCCCAGCACATTCCTGCCTCACATTCACGCCTTCAAGGACTCTGCAAACTGCTGGAATCGCGTACGTGTTCCTGTCTCGGATGGCTGCCACAACACTGATTGATCTTCACAGAGGAATGCTGATTTAACACACTAACGAATTATTATTTCATTGAAGCATTATTCAACAGTCCTGTGTTTTTGTTTTAGTCTTCGCTGGTTGAACTTTGTGTTTCCAGCATGCAGATGCAATAAGCAAATGTATGCCACTTTTGTTGAACGAACTATTTGATCAACCTACCCAAAATCTCTTCTGCCTCCAAGAGGAGTGCGCGTGTCCAATCTCACCCCGCGCCCATCCGTGTCGGGCAAGTTTCTTGCAGGTCTCAGCCGTATTCTGAAGTCGCTCGGAAACCAAAATTAGAGCAGCTTGGGAAGGTAATGTCCTACAAAGCTCAGCTCGAATGGCGACCACAGTATCCGCATACCCAGTGAGTGTGAACATGGAACAGTCCGCCCATGCCGAACTTGCCAGGGATCACCCCACCGTTAATGGACTCGCTGTCAGCCGCAATCCCGAGTCCCTTGGCTGACCGGAAGGACTAGTTACTGTCAGCCGCCAAGGTATTTATGACATTGCGAGCGCACTCTCTATTACCCATAGACGACCTGACCCAGTGCAACGATGGCGCCTACACCTTCACCCATCCTTGTCCGTTCATCGAATCCCCTGTCTGGAAGACACCTTCACCGCCTCCGGCGTCAGGCGCTGAGTTCCCCCCATCGACCACCAGGGCAATACCCAGCTCCGCGCACTGGACAATCTAAGCCACGCACTCTTGACGCAGCATCACAGCCCTCGGTTGTCCTTGAAGGTCCTCCTCCAATTACTTCAACGCCATCCGAGTCAGTCATGCTTGCTCCAGAACCATCAGCGATCCCGGTCGTGGATAATCAACTTCAAGGGCCAAATCAACCTGCTGATACAGCGGGAAATATCGTAGCAGCGGTCGTCGTGATCGTCCTCATCTTGGGCGGGCTCATCGGCCTGGTCATTGGAGGGGAAATGCTACGAAGGCGATCAAGGACCACAGGGAGGAGAGTTTCCCCTATGCCCTCGAAGTGTTTTGGACGGCGGAAATCCAACCCCGTGAAGAACACGACCGGGTCGCCACAGCAGCGTATCAAAACGAGCCACGAAAAGTTTCCATGCGACGAGAAAACCTTAACCCCGCTCACTCGACCACCACCCGTTCTCAACAGGGAGCGTCAACGAAGGCTCTCTGATGTCTGGCCCATACGCAGCTTGTCGCAGGCTCTGTGCAATCGTCGATCGCGCCCAGAGCGGGTTGAACGTAGTCTTCAATATTCTCCACCTGTAGCAAGTCCACAGACGACCTGGTCCGAGTTCTCCCCAGTCTCGCTCTACGTAGCACCACCTCGCACCGTCCTGGATCGCATACCGGAAGAACTTGAGGAGTGTCAAAGCCAAACGGAAAGTGACATCGCAATCATCCTGGGTGTCACACTCCAACGATCGCCCGAGCCTGGCTCTGTGGTGTCGACATCTCAGATGAAACAACCCAAGTCGTCGCATGGCGTGCCCCTGGATGGACCAGAATCGTCGGTAACAACAGAACGACGTGACTCGCAGGATTGCCAGATCATACACAAGGCAGGGACGAAGGACGAGGACACCAAGTCGTTGGGAAGCTCGGCTCCGGACATGACCTCGGACGGGGGCGAATCAAGTAGGTCATCGATGGTATCGCTGGAGAGCCTTGAAGGGGGAAATGACAGGGAGAGTCTCAGGGAAGAGGTTTTTGAACTGAGACGCGCACAAACGAGGAGCATGCAGATGAACAAAGGAGTATTACTTTCTCTCAGCTTGAAAACCCTGGATGACAACAAAAACCTTGGATCAACGCATGGGGAACTTGGTTGTGGTCCCTCACAATCACCTTCCGCCCCGGACGCAGAAGGTGGGAAGGACTATGTTGAGCGGGAACTGAGTCTGGCGATGCTTGGTGGAAGCTTCAGTGCGGTCAACCTGGACGAGTTTCCTTCTCCACCTTCGATACTTCCGATGATTCCGAGTTTTGTCTCCGGTTTCTAGTGCGATTGATGCAAATGTATTATGGCCATGGTTATTTGCAAAGCACAACATGATGCCATAATGCCTAGACACACATTTTCATTCCGCATTCGTTGGGGGCCGGGGCTCAGCAGAAAAGTCACATGAGCTTCCTAACAGGTTGACATACTAATAGCCATTTCTAACAGCAGTAGCTTGGAACGCTTTGAACATGCGATCAATTGTAGATGTTCTGTAATAAAAATTGTATAGATTTAGAAATGCCAGTCCGGCTTGGCGTTGTCGAGCACTCGCCAATATTTCAATGCGCAAAGTCTGGTCTGCGGTGGTTCGTGTCATCCAGTAATGCAGGTGGGCATATTGCGGGCGTGGCGTGTTAATATTCAGGTTTTGTCATGTATTTGGATGTTTCAGGTGACCTGTAGTCTCTCAAAAGCTATTTCTGGACATTCGCTTAATGACCTACCACCCTTCCACTGGCTCCACCTTCTGACAGCGGAAAGCGGCCGACAATAGGATGAGTTAATGACTGACATAACAGCTGCTCGGAATGTCCGACTTTTCTCCCAACTCTCATCCCGGTGTCAATGATTTTGCCCACAACACTTGGCCCTAGTCTCATATGTGCTACGCTAGCCCTTGCTTTCGGTTTCGCCGTATATCATGCTTCCACAGTTCCTGGACGCAACCCGCTCCGGAAACTAGCTGGACCACCAGTACGAACACTCTTCGGAAACCACATGGATTTTGTTCTCGAGTGCGTATTTGCACTCCAGTGTCGTTTAGCTCGCACTCATCATCGTTCCATAGTCCGTCTAGGTCACCCAAGACTCATGCACAGTATATTAAGAAATATGGTAGGAACATACGTATCAGGGGTATTGGCCCTGTGGGTGTATTCGAGGCTACCTTTGGAATTCAACTCATTGCACTATATTGCAGTGGGATGATCGTCTCCTTCCACTTGATCCTGCCTCTATGTCCCACGTGCTCAAGAATAGTACCATCTACGAGAAACCCTGGCAGTCACGTAGATTGATCGCGAGTCTCATTGGTTGTGGTATGCTTGCTGCAGAAGGTCATGTTCACAGACGTCAACGACGGGTTGCTACGCCTGCGTTTTCCATCCAAAACTTGAGAGCACTTGTACCTCTCGTGTTTCGCAAGGGAGATGAGCTCCGAGATAAATGGACCGAACTTCTGGACGAGTCTCTTATCAAGGAGGAGGGCAGTGAAATCAATGTCTGTCATTGGATCAACCGGGCTACATTTGACGTGATCGGCTTGGCGGGTGAGATCTTCCTCTGTTGGCGGATACAACAATTGACAGGTCAACAGGGTTTGATTATCACTTCAACGCCATCCAGAATGAATCGGACGAGCTCTTTGCTGCTTACAAGGACATGTTTGAAATTGTTCTTTCGCAGAACAATGGAACCCGAACAATACTTGGAATATATTTCCCCATTCTCGACTTATTGTTCGTGAGTGGGCGCAACGCAGTTTCAGAGTGTTTCCTGACATACCTTTCGCGCAGCCGGACGAACGGGTCAAGACTATGAAACGTTGTCATACTGTCATTAACCGGGTCGCTGGGAAGCTCATCCAGACGAAGAAAACCAGAATTATGGAAGGCGAAAAGAGCAGGATCGGATACACTGAGAAGGATCTACTTAGTCTCTTGCGTGGGTGACAATCTGGCGAGCTCATTCTTGAGAAGCTCAATCTGACAAACCTCCCTAGTGAAATCAAACTTGGCGACAGACTTACCCCCTGATCAGCGGATTTCAGATGAAGACATCCTTCACAACATCAACACATTCATGTTTGCGGGTTCTGATACTACTTCCCTTGCTATCACGTGGACTTTGGTTCTGCTAGCGAGACATCCTGAAATTCAGACTCGCCTTCGTGCTGAGC
>JBBPQZ010000423.1:0-15886 GCA_038092795.1 Boletus rubissimus
GCAAAGAACCGAGCACCACTCTTTCTCCTTCGAGTGGTACGGTGACGAACATTTCCGCACATACCTCCGCCCTACCACCTATCTCCATCCCGTAATCAAATATGTCGAACTCGGTGGACTTAGACGATCTCATCACAAGGCTGTCCGCCCTAAACGTAAACCAAGAAAAGAACAACGTAACAAAGAAGATCGCCGACCCCGATAAATGGGATGGCGACAGATCCACCTTCCGTCTTTGGTGGGTCAAGTTACGTCTTTGGGTAGATGCCCAAACATGGAAGTCAGACAAGCTGAGATGCATCGCTGTCCTTTCACGGTTTGAAAAGAAGGCGGATGGTTTCACCCAGCTCATGCTGGAAAAGTACCTCGACGATGAGGAGACCGAGGTGAAGAACGCACAAGATATCGTTATTGGAACCAAAGGAGATTTGGCTTGGCCAAGTTGGTCCAGGCTCCAAAAAGAGATCAAAAGTTATTTCCAGATTGACGTACTCGCTCACGAGTCGCTTCGGAAGTTAGAAGGTTTCCGACAAAACAGTCACCCGATCGATCTCTTCCTGCAACGTTTCGAAGTTCTTCAGAATGGGGCGAACATCGAGGATTATCACGCGGTCACGATCCTCAAAAAGGCGGTAGACTACCGCATCTACGAGAGAGTCTGGATGAACCATCCCGGACTCGAGTTCAATATCGACTCGCTCAAGGAAAATTATAGAGCCGTCGGTAGAGCCTACAAACAGATGGCAATAGAACGTGGTCCCCCGTCTAATTCCTGCTTTGTTCCACGGCCTCAGGGTCGATATCAATATCCGCCTCCGTCACAGCCTTCCCCCCCTCAACGTCCGCAATTCACAGCGGTAGGAACCCAACCGGGTTGCGGCGCTCCCATGGAGATAAGTGTGCAGCAAGCTGCACCAACACAGCCTGACACAAGAACTTGCTTCTTGTGTAATCTCCCTGGACATATCAAGCCCGACTGCCCCAAGAATCCTTACCGTCATCCACCCCATCCTCCCCAACAGCGTCAACAGGTTGTCTAGGATTATGACCAGGGAGCTTATGTCCCAGTCCCTGAGTATTCCCAGGCGCATGTGGCGCAACAATCCGTCTCTCGTCCCCTCCCCATTCCCCTGGTTACGGCACTGGTAGTAGCAACAGCCGCACAGCACTTTGTCTCAGAAGAAGCGGAAGCCTATTACCAAGACAAGTTTAAAGTCGAGGCCAAGCAGTGCGCAGCCGAGGCTTTAAAAGGACACAGCACGTAGGAGTAGAGGGTTCCTCCATGCACGGACCTAATGTTTCTTCTTCTTCTTCTTTTACGTCTTGTTCTGATTCCAATTTTCCCATTTCCAATTTATCTTCTATATTACGTAGTATGTCTTTGCATTCCGTGAGAGCGTCTCAATTGAGCGTGGCACCGGAATTAAATAATAGTGTGCTTAATTCTCTCCAAAAACAACAAAAATTAGCTCTATTTATAAACCCCTCTCGTGTGTCATGACTTCCCAGCAACGCGCAACGACATTGTCATTCGGCGGAGAGTTCTCACTTGAGACTGTCATATGTTGCCAGCGGGATGGTCAGTGGGAATGTCATTGGTTCAGAGCTCTCCTGGACTCTGGTGCCACCCACATGTTTATTGATTAGGATTATGTTATTCGTCATGGCATTCCTTTCTTTACTCTTGATAACCCGATTAAGATACATAACGCTGATGGATCAGAAGGTGCTATCGGCCAAATCCGTCATGCGGTAACCCTGATCGTGGAAATCGCTGGACATTTTGAAACCATAGATGCTTATATATCGAAATTAGGTACACATTGCATGATTATCGGGTATGACTGGCTTTTCTGCCATAATCCCGAGGTCGACTAGGTGCAGAAAATCATTTCTTTTCCACACTGCACTCAGTATTGCAAAATTATGGGTTCTGGACCACCTGCTTCTAATTATTTTGAACCTAGTCCTTCTTTTTTACATACTATCGAGGAAGGACTCAAAGATCAAGTCCCCGAGGTGTATCACGAGTTCCTTGAAGTTTTCTCGGAACAGGAATCAACAAGAATGCCGTTATGAAAGCCTTGGAATCATGCTGTAAATCTCAAGCCGGACTTCATTCTGAAGAAGGGTCGAGTAATTCCCCTGTCGGACATTGAAATGGACAAAGTTCATGCATTCATCGATAAGGAGCTCAAAAAAGGCTACATTGCTCCTTCTAAATCGCCTCAAACATCTCCCATCTTCTTTATTCCGAAAAAGGACAGTGGGAAGCGTATGGTCATCGACTACTGTTATCTCAATGAGGGTACCATCAAGAATTCCTACCCACTTCCTTTGATCCCACAGTTAATAGATCGGCTGAAAAATGCTGACATGTTCACGGCCCTTGACTTATGTTGGGGTTATAACAATGTGCAGATCAAGGAAGGTGACAAATGGAAGGGTGCCTTCATAACTCCAATTGGAGCCTATGAACCTACAGTAATGTATTTCGGAATGACTAATTCTCCTCCCACGTTTCAACAAATGATGAACGATATTTTCAATGATATGTATGCTGTCATAATTATTTATATCGATGATTGTATGATATTTACGTTGAAGAAGACTCGGGAAGAACACGAAGAGGTCGTAAAAGAGGTCTTACGTCGCTTACGTGATAATGATCTTTACGTCAAACCCTCCAAGTGTCACTTCTTGAAAGACAAGGTGGACTTTCTCAGTATGGTAGTATCTAAAAAGGGGGTGGAAATGCAGGAAAAGAAAGTTGCTGGAGTTATGGATTGGCTGGTTCCTACTTGGTTAAAGCAGCTCCAAGGTTTCTTAGGTCTTTGTAATTATTATAGGCATTTCATTTCAGGCTTTGCCGAGATCGCACGCCCCTTGAACGATCTTACCAAGAAAAATGTTCCGTTCACATGGGGTCCTGATCAACAAGTGGCATTCGAAGCCCTCAAAAAGAAATTCACTACCGCCCCGCTTCTAGCTTATCCTAATCGGAATCAAGAAGTCTGGGTTGAAACGGACGCCTCGGATATCACTACTGGAGCTGTGCTCTCAACCTTATGTAATGATGGTAACTGGAGGCCTATCGCCTTCATTTCCCACTCCTTTGATAGCGCTGAGCGCAATTACCCTATTTATGATAAAGAACTTCTTGCAGTAATTCGGGCGCTGGAAGAGTGGCATCACTATCTTATCGGTCGCGAACAATTTGAAATCTGGACCGATCACAAGAACTTGGAGTATTGGAAGAAACCACAGACTCTTAGTGGTCGGCAGGCTCGCTGGCATGCCGTATTTCAGGAATTCAATTATGTATTCGTTTATAAGCCTGGTTCTTCAAATGGTCGGGCTGATGCGCTCTCTCGTCGCCCTGACCATGGTGAGGCTGTGCAGGATCATAATGCCAATATCACGGTCCTGCCTCCCACCGTTTTCATTAATTCGGTTTCTCTCTCTTCGGACTTCCTTTCGGAATTGGAATTGGAGTCTGCTTCTCTTGGAGTGGATGCTGTGAACGATTTCCTTTTTGATGCTTCTATAAACATTTTCAAAAATGACAAAAACAAAGTTTTCATACCTTCATTCTTACGTACTCATCTCCTCACTTTATGCCATGATTCTCCCATCGCAGGTCATGGCGGACATTCCAAAACTATTCATACTCTTACTCAATATTTTTTGTGGCCTGGTGTCACTAAAGATGTTAAAACATATGTAGATAGCTGCCAAGTGTGCGCCCTCACGAAGGGAAAGTCAAAAGCACCAGCAGGAAAACTCCTCCCTCTACCTGTGGCCAAAAAGCCATGGGAAGATCTTTCTGTCGATTTCATTACAGGTTTACCCAAATCACATTCTTTCATGGCTATTTGCGTGGTAGTGGATCGCTTCTCTAAAGAAGTTGTGTTCATTCCCACTTACGATACCTGTTCTTCTTCAGACCTTGCAAAGTTATTTAGAGATTACATTTGGTGCATACATGGACTCCCTTCTTCGTTAGTTTCTGATTGTGGTCCCCAATTCGTATCTGCTTTTACCAAGGAATTATGCAAACTCCTCGGTATCTCCCAAAAGATTTCCATGGCTTATCATCCGCAAACAGATGGCCAAACCGAGCGTGTTAATAGAGATCTCGAACAATATCTCCGCGCTTACGTTGGAAAGAAGCAACACAAATGGGCCGACTGGCTAAAATTGGCCCAATTCTCCCATAATAATACCGTTACCACTGCCACCGGCTCTATTCCCTTTAATGTCACTTGTAATTATGCCCCTCGCATGGGTTTTGAAGGGAAGTTAGCTGGATTCACAGGAGAAATAGGCCGTTCCCATAAGGAGATAGAAGCAGCGCTCGAAGATACCCGAGATTACATGGTCGCTTCTGCAGAAAAGAGTTGTTCCGAGGCCCCAGAATATTCTATTGGTCAGCAGGTCTGGCTATCGATCGACAAACTCAAACTTCCATATATGGCTAAAAAGTTAACCCAAAAATGGATTGGACCCTATGCTATCACAGCAGTCCTTCCTAATGCCATCATGCTCAAACTCCCCAATGCTGTTTGCATTCATCCCATGGTTAACATCTCTCGCATAAAACCTTATCGGGAAATCTTACCAGGACAACCCAAAGTCCAACCTGATGCGATTGAAGTTGATCAGGAAGGGGAAGAACAATTTGAGGTGGATTATATCACTTTATCGCGTCTCAAAAATAGGAAGTTAGAGTATTTGGTTCATTGGAAAGGTTATGATGAAACAGATCGCACATGGGAATCTGGCGATATCATCAACACTGCCCCTTGGGCAGTTGCCAATTTCCACAAATCTAACCCTTCTGCGCCTCGCAAACTCCGTGGACTTACGGCCTCTTCTTTTGCCTCTCTATTCTCTCCTTTTGAGAATCTTACAGTCACAGACCATACCACGACTCGCCTGGAATTCGAGTCATAAAAAGGGGGTAGTGTTATAATATGAATATTTTCAAACTTTTTTGAACTTGTACTTTTTACTTTTCCAGTCATGTGATCTGTGCACGTGACCGTGGTAACCCTCACATGACCAGGTCTAGAACCAATGACGTCATACCATGAGGTGACTGCACCCTTTTAATTTCCACTCTTCTCACACAGCCCCTTTAATCTCCGTTATCGCGTTCCCATGGTCATGAGACCACTTAGTCTATTTATGGTAGTTCATCCCATGCATAGCATGGTCTGTGCGCACGCCTGTATCATATATAAAGTAGTATCTTGCGACTGGAAACCCCAGTCTAATCCACTTTGTTCACTGTGATAGTCATTGCCTTGGCCTTCTTGGTCATTGTAGACTGCATTGTTCGGAAAGGACCCCCATACCCTCCTTCGTGAGCCAGGACACGTGTAGCCTGCAAGCATAGTCCGAGCCTTGTGGAAGTGATCAGACGCTTCGGCGGTAGTTCATAACACACACTGTATGATCATCGGGTATGATTGACTTTTCCGCCATAATCCCGAGGTCGACTGGGTGCAGAAGACTATTTCCTTTCCACGCTGCACTCAGTATTGTAAAATTATGGGTTCTGGACCTCCTGCTTCTAATTATTTCAAACCTAGTCCTTCATTTTTACGTACTATCAAGGAAGGACTCAAAGATCAAGTCCCTGAGGTTTATCATGAGTTCCTGGGAGTATTCTCAGAACAGGAGTCAACAAGAATGCCATTACGAAAGCCTTGAGATCATGCCGTAGATCTCAAGCTAGACTTCATTCTGAAGAAGGGTCGAGTAATTCCCCTGTCGGATATTGAAATGGATGAAGTTCGCGCATTCATCAATAAGGAGCTCAAGAAAGGCTATATTGCTCCTTCCAAATCACCTCAGACTTCTCCTGTATTCTTTATCCCAAAAAAGGATGGTGGAAAAAGGATGGTTATCGACTACTGTTACCTCAATGAGGGTACCATCAAAAATTCCTATCCGCTTCCTTTGATCCCACAGCTCATAGATCGGCTGAAAAATGCTAACATGTTTACGGCCCTTGACTTACATTGGGGTTACAACAATATGCGGATCAAGGAAGGCGACAAATGGAAAGGTGCCTTCGTTACTCCAATCGGTGCATATGAACCCACGGTAATGTATTTCGGCATGACTAATTCTCCTCCCACCTTCCAACAAATGATGAATGATATTTTTAATGACATGTATGCTGTAGTAATTATTTATATCGATGATTGTATGATATTTACGTCGAAGAAAACTCAGGAAGAGCATGAGGAGGTAGTAAAAGAGGTCCTACGTCGTTTACACAATAATGATCTTTATGTAAAACCTTCCAAGTGCCATTTCTTGAAGGATAAAGTGGACTTTTTAGGCATGGTTGTATCTAAAAAGGGGGTGGAAATGCAGGAAAAGAAAGTCGCTGGAGTAATGGACTGGCCGGTTCCTACTCGGTTAAAGCAGCTCCAAGGATTCCTTGGACTTTGTAATTATTATAGGTGTTTCATTTTGGGCTTTGCCGAGATTGCACGCCCCTTGAACAATCTTACCAAGAAAGACGTTCCATTCACATGGGGTACCAATCAACAAGCAGCGTTCAAAGCCCTCAAAAAGAAATTCACTACCGCCCTGCTTCTCACTTATCCTAATCGCGATCAAGAAGTTCGGATTGAAACGGACGCCTCGGATATCACTACCGGAGCAGTGCTCTCAACCTTATATAATGATGGTAACTGGCGTCCTATTACCTTCATTTCCCACTCCTTTGATAGCGCAGAGTGCAACTATCCTATTTATGATAAAGAATTACTTGCAGTTATTTGGGCACTGAAAGAGTGGCATCACTATCTTATTGGTCAAGAAAGATTCGAGATCTGGACTGATCACAAAAACCTGGAGTATTGGAAAAAGCTGCAGACGCTTAGTGGTCGGTAGACTCGTTGGCATGCCATACTTCAGGAATTCAATTATGTTTTTGTTTATAAACCAGGTTCTTCCAATGGCTGGGCCGATGCTCTTTCTCGTCATCTGGACCATGGTGAGGCAGTGCAGGATCATAACGCTAATATCACGGTCCTGCCTCCCGCCGTTTTCATTAATTCAGTTTCTCTTTCTTCGGACTTCCTTTCAGAGTTGAAATTGGAATCTGCTTCTTTAGGAGTGGATGCCATGAACAACTTCCTTTTTGATGCTTCTATGAACATTTTCAAAAATGACAAAAACAAAGTTTTCGTACCTCCCTCTTTACGTACTCGTCTTCTTACCTTATGTCACGATTCTCCCATCACCAGTCATGGTGGACACTCTAAAACTATTCATACTCTTACTCGTTACTTTTCGTGGCCTGGTGTCACTAAAGACGTTAAAACATACGTAGATAGCTGCCAAGTATGTGTCCTCATGAAGGGAAAGTCAAAAGCACCGGCAGGAAAACTCCTTCCTTTGCCTGTGGCCAAGAAACCATGAGAAGATCTTTCGGTCGATTTCATTATGAGATTACCCGAATCACATTCTTTTACAGCTATTTGCGTGGTAGTGGATCACTTCTCCAAAGAAGTTGTATTCATTCCCACTTACGATACTTGTTCATCTTCGGACTTAGCAAAATTATTTAGAGATCACGTTTGGTGTATACACGGGCTCCCCTCTACTTTAGTTTCTAATCGTGGTCCCCAATTTGTGTCTGTTTTTACCAAGAATTTATGCAAACTCCTTGGTATCTCCCAAAAGATTTCCACAGCCTATCATCTGCAAACCGATGGCCAAACAGAGTGCATTAACCGAGATCTTGAACAATACCTCCGCGCTTACATGGGAAAGAAGCAACACGAATGGGTAGACTGGCTCAAAATGGCTCAATTCTTCCATAATAACACCATCACTACTGCTACCGGTTCTATCCCTTTCAACGTCACTCGTAACTACGCCCCTCACATGGGTTTTGAAGGGAGATTAGCCGGATTCGCAGGAGAAATGGGCCGTTCTCACAAGGAGATAGAAGCAGCACTCAAAAACACCTGTGATCGCATGATCGCTTCTGCGGAGAAAAGTCGTTCCGAAGCCCCAGAGTATTCTATTGGCCAGCAAGTCTGGTTATCTACCAATAAACTCAAACTTCCTTACATGGTGAAAAAATTAACCCAAAAATGGATTGGACCATACATTATCATTGCAGTCCTTCCTAACGCTGTTATGTTAAAACTCCCCAATGCAGTTCACATTCATCCCACGGTTAACATCTTTCGCGTAAAACCTTATCGGAAAACCTTACCAGGACAGCCCAAAGTCCGTCCTGATGCGATTGAAGTAGACCAGGAAGGGGAAGAACAATTTGAGGTAGACTATATTGCCTCATCGTGTCTAAAGAATAGGAAGTTAGAGTATCTGGTACATTGGAAAGGTTATGATGAAACTGATTGTACATGGGAATCAGCTGACATCATCAACACTGCCCCTTTGGCAGTTGCCGATTCCCACAAGTCTAACCCTTCCGCTCCACACAAACTCCGTGGACTTACGGCTTCTTCCTTCACCTCTCTCTTTTCTCCTTTTGAGAACTTTACAGTCACGGATCATACCATAACTTGCCTGGAATTTGAGTCATAAAAAGGAGGTAGTGTTATAATATGAACATTTTCAAACTTTTTCGGACTTGTACTCTTTCCTTTTCCAGTCACATGATCTGTGCACATAACCGTGGTAACCCTCACATGACCAGGTCTAGAATCAATGACATCATACCATGAGGTGACCTCACCCTTTTAATTTCCACTCTTCTCACACAGCCTCTTTCATTTCCGTTATCTCGCTCCCATGGTCGTGAGACCACTTAGTCTATTTATGGTACTTCATCCCACGCATAGCATGGTCTGTGTGCATGCCTGTAACATATATAAAGTAGCACTTTGTGACTGGAATTCCCAGTCTAATCCACTTTGTTCACCATGATAGTCATTGCCTTGGTCATCTGGCCATTGTAGACTGTGTTGTTCAGAGAAGACCCACATACCCTCATTCCTTGAGCCAGGAGTCATGTACCCTGCAAACGAAGTCTGAGTCTTGTGGAAGTGATCAGACACTTCAGCAGTAGTTCATAACACAGGCATCGCAACCCTTTACGTATCCTTCTACATCTCTCCTTAGGGAGGGCCAATAGTATTCACTCATGATTAGATCTTGGGTCTTCCTGATCTTCAGATGGCCTGAGATCAGGTGGTCATGGTTGGCTCGGATGATTTCCTCTCTGAGTTTGGCATTGTTTGGGATGTAGATTAGATCTTTCCATCTTACCAGCTCGTCTTTTCTTGTCCAGGGCAACTCAGCCTTTTCAAGTTCCTCTTTTGCGAATCGCTCTAATTTATATTGTAGTTTTTTGATGCGATCGAGGATACTTGATGAGGCGACAGCCTTTATTTGAACTGGGGTGGAAGGGCGCTCAGCAGCCTCGTTACCACCTTTGTTTGTAAAAAGAGAATCAGGTAATAGGATCTGTTGTTTATTGTCCGTGTTTATCCCCTTCTCATAATCTGGCCTCCTGGACAGAGGATCTGCTGGGTTTGTTTTGCCCGGTCTATAGTTGAATGTCAACTTATATTCCTGAACAATTTGTTGCCACCTGACTTGGCGGCAGGAGAGGTCTTGGGGCTTTCAGAAGAACTCCAGGTTCTTATGATCCATTAGCACCTCAACAGGGTGGACTGCTTCAAGGAGGTATTGTCACCATTCTTGGAGGGTGAAGATGATGGCTAGCATTTCAAGATCTGCCGCGTGGTAGTTTCGTTCGGCATCATTAAGGGATCTTGATATAAACACTACAGGATGCCACATTCCTTCCTGTTTCTGGGATAGGACCGCTCCTACTCCGATTCTTGACCCGTCAGTTTCTATTTGGAACAGGTCGGCGTCTGTTGGCATCGCTAGTGCAGGGGCCGTTGCTATCATCTCCTTGAGTTGTTCGAAGGCTTGTTGGCATGCTGGGGACCACTCGAAGTCCCTTTTGACTGACGTGAGGCTACTTAGGGGGTGGGCGATTTGGGCGAAGTTTTTTATGAATCATCGGTAGGAGTTCAAGAACCCTAGAAAGCCTCTTAGAGTCTTCTTTGATGTGGGTACTGGCCAGTCTTTAATCACCGCTATCTTCTTTTTGTCCATCTTTACCTCATTTTGGGATACTACCAACCCTAGAAACTCTGTTTCCTGTACTTCAAAATCGCATTTGTCGTGTCTGAGATACAGGTGATTTTCCCATAGGATTTGTAGTACTTCTCGTACCACCTTCTAGTGTTCCTTGAGGGTTTTGGTGAAGATCATGATGTTGTCTATGTAGACCACCATGACTCCTCGGTTGATCAGATCTCAGAACAATGAGTTCATCATTGTTTGAAAGGTAGTGGGGGAATTGCATAACCCAAAGAACATCACCAGGGGTTCGAAGAGCCCTCGGTTAGTTCTGAACGCGGCCTTCCATTCATCTCCTTTGGCCATCCATATATTGTTGTACCCCCATCTCACGTTGAATTTAGTGTAGTATTTGGCAGATTTGAGCTTATCTATCAATTCGGCGATCAGGGGGAGGGGGTATCGGTTGTGTCTCATGACATCGTTTAATTTTCGATAGTCTTGTATGGGTCGGAGACGGCTGTCCTTCTTTTTGATGAAGAAAAAGGCTGATGCGAAGGGGGATTTGGATGGGCAGATGTGGCCCGACTTCAGGTTTTCTTTGAGGAATTTATCTAGCTCATCTTGCTCTCCAGGGTTTAGTGGATAGACTTTACAGTCCACCGTGTGGTCTCCCGGCAAGAGCTCAATGGCGTGATCCCATGGTCGCCTTGAAGGGAGTTCGTCAAAACTTTCCTTGGCGAATGTGTCCGCGTAATCATGTACATATTGTGGGGCTGCTTTCTCAAAGGTTTTCTTCTTCTTTGTTATGAAGTCGCGGGCTGCTATATCTGTTGCCATGTTACAGAAGTAGCTTTCCATATCAAGTTTAAACAACTGATCTCCATCATGCAGGATGAATTCAGTATCCTCCTTGTCATTGTCATCGCAGCTCTCCAAGTAAGGCATATGATCTTCCTCGCATCTGAATGAGATCCATCCCGTCTTCCAGTCTATGTTCAGATTGTGGGCTTTCAGCCAATTGTGTCCTAGAAAGACAGTATTTGGGCCTAGGTTGGTGACGGCAAGGGCCAACTGTTCTTTGTGGTCCTTGATTTGTATTTCGACAATAACAAACTTTTTGATTTTTCCCAATTGGTTCAGGGATCTGTCGGCGTTGTACATGGACATGGGTCGAGGGAGGGTGTGGGTTACTACCCCCTTCTCAGCCACAAACTTCTCGTGTATCGACAATCTGGTACAGCCAGAGTCAATTAGGGCTTTGACCTCCACGCTTGTTCTGTTAGACATCCTAAGGGTTATGGGGATTTTGAGAGAGTTACGCTCCTTTCTGACTGATGCCTTCTTATACTTGGGGGGTCTCTGGAGATCCCTCAAGATCCAGTGTGCATCAGAGTCGCTCATTTGTCTTAGATCTTGGAGTAGATCGGGTGTTACTTCTGCCTTTCTGGACTTGTAGACGAAGGACCTCAGGTGTCCCAGGTTCCTCACAGTGTCTGGGTTCTCTGTCTGCGCCTTCATCCACCTGATGGTCCAGGAGTCCACCGTGTTCATCCAGTAGTGGTCTGAGCTCTGGTTTTTTCGGTTCTTGGTGGAAGGGCGCTCTGCAGCCACGTTACCATCTATCATAGAGGTCCTGGTGCTCCCGAATCCTTTGTTTGCTCATTCGGTTTCGTTGAGTGACTTCATCTTTCTCACTGGGGGGGTCGATATTTTTTTGAGGATTAGCTGCGCCACTCGATCACCCGCTTTGGTGATAAATTCCTTGTTTGAAAAGCTAAATAGGAGGATTTTTACTTCTCCCCTATAGTCACTGTCTATTACACCTGCCCCTATGGTCAGCTTCCTTTTGACTGCCAACCCACTTCTTGACGCAATTCAGCCATAGTGGCCTGGTGGGATTTTCATGGATAGCCCTATTGCTATCAGGGCTTGTCCTTTTGCAGGAACTACCGTGTCTTCCGAAGCGTACAGATCATACCCAGCTGCACCAGGGGATCCTTGCACTGGGAGTGGTATTTCCTTTTTTGCTCTTACCACTTCTAATGTGGTCATCGGGAGATTTACTTGGTTCACTTTTTCAGTCTCATCATTGTGCAACAAAATTATATATTGATTGCTTTGTTGTATAGGTACAGGCGACAATGACTTAGATGGTACAGTAGAGTGACTGGTATCTACTATATAGGCTGAAAACCCGATCCAGAATCCTCATTCTTTTCCATGACTTCTGTGATTGTTGCCTGAGTTTCTTGCTTGGGCAATTCGGCAGCATTCATCAAAGCACAGATTTGGGTAAATTGTTGAGGGGAGATGGTCTGACCATTCTACTCAATTGCTCACGCTCTCAGGCCACATGGACGTGATGGGTGTTCTTGGCAGGGCCAAGGTTTACCACACTTCCAGCATACTCCCGTGGCATGTGCCTTATCGAGCTCCATAGGAGCTCCACGTTCTGGAAATACACTGGTCATGTTCGGATGGGGGGCTGTGGTGGCAGTCGAAGGAGGTCCGGCCGGCGGAGTGTACTGCGTTTGGGGTCTCCTAGGGATAAACCTCTGCTGGGTGGGCATGGGGTGGACTGTTTGGTTTTGCTCTCCCTGTTCTCGGAGGATCTCTTGGGTCTTTTGAAGTGCTTCTTCCCATTCGAAGAGGTCTTTGGAATCGATTAATGTGTGGTTGTTATCTTCCGCGTGGTTCACCAACATCTGATCCGCACATTAGTGGATCTGATCCACTAGCGATTGCCCGTTCACTATGGTATCATATTCCGCTTCGTCTGCATACTGGTAGAGTTTGGTGAAGAAATCTTCCACTGAGTTGTTCCCTTGCCTTAGCGCAAAAAGCTTAGTTTGTGCCTTGCACTTGAGACCGGCAGATTGGAACGCTCTTTTGAGGTTGGCTTCGAACATCGCGAACTTCTGATGTTCATCGATCTTTTGTCTGATTTGGAGATCAGCCCACTGCCCAGCAGGGTTTTCTCCTTTCATGTATGACGTTGTGATCAGGATCTTCTGGCGACTTGAGGATTTGTTTTCAAAGCCCCTCATATAGACCATGATCTGCCTTCACCAAGACTGAAATTTCTCCTTATCGCCTGTGTAAAAGTCTGGCTTGGCATAAATGGACTTTCCTAGTTTTTGGTCTCTCTCGGGGTGGCAAATAGGCTCGTTAGGGTGGAAGGGTACCCCTCAAGGTTGCCCCTCACTGGATGGCAATGAAGGTGGAGGAGGGGGGTCATTCTTTGGTGGCGGTTTTGCTTTTGGAAGGGCTGCTGGCAATTTCCTCAGGTGGTATGGTGGGTATGGTTTGTCTAGGTTGTTGTGGATGTAGTTGTACCTCTAGGAGAGGTACTCGAAATCTAAATGAGCTGTGTCAGCCTGTTCTGGTATAAACGTGGGCATCGGAGGGACAGGCGGCATCATGGGACGAATAGTTGAGCAGATAACTGGTTTGGCTACTGGGGTTTTGCTTGTTCCCTCCATCAGAATATCTTCTATCACCTCTGATAGTCTTTGCATAGAGAACGTGGAGACCTGCTCCAGTTGTGGTGATTGGATGTCGATGCGGGAGGGCAGTCAGGTGTAGGGAGACAGAGTTCCAGTTTTAGACATATCTAGCTGGGTGGTGAAGGGTTGTTTTTGGTCGGAGGTAAGGGAGGTAATTTCCTATGGGGGCATCTTCCCGTAGGAGGTCGTATCGGTACCAGTAGATGATTTTTTGTTTCTTTTTATAGAGGACCTGGGCTTTCAAATGAGCTGGTAGAGGAAATCTCCATATGGGCATCCCACTGGTCCCGCACTGCTTGCAGGATAGAGGTGTTGTTGTAGTGGTGAAGGGCGGAGATAAGGTTTTGGAGGATTTCGATTACTACCCTAACTGGATCTTGGCGAAGGTGGCGGAGTATTCAGCACAAGTTGGTCTAAAAAAGGGAACCTCTGGTTTTCCAGCGGCAAACAGACGTCGATGAGTAAAGGGAGGAACCAGAAGAGCTTTACTACAGCTCAAGGAAATACTACCCTCATCAGTCGTGATGTCACAGGTGATCACGAGAACCTGGGTTCACCAGTGTAGAACCAACACAGACCGCTAGGCACTCAGTGGACGACGGGGGCTAGTGCACTATGCCCGGTAGCAACTTTATCCTTATTTATGATGGCGGACGACCATATGTATACAGTGGACACAGTTGTAGTCCGCTCTCATTTTATCTTCGAGAAGGAGAGATTTCCCTTAAGTCTGGAATCTGACTAATGGGCTATTGTGAAAAGTGACGGTGTGGATGGGTGAACACATTGCCCAGGGAACTACCCTATACGAGCTGAGTGTGAAGGAGAGTGGGTCGGAAAAGATAGCAACACAGCGAAGTGCACGTCAACAGGCAAAGTTGATAGGAGTAGTGACGAAGAAAGGGCATTGGGGGTCGACGAGACCGGCGATGAAATAGTTTTGGAATTATGAAAAGACCACAAATTAACAAGAGTCACTAAGAGTGATATTCAAGTCAAAGAAATGGAATTCTGAAACTAGGGAATACAAGTGAGGGATTCGACTACTTATATACTATTACTACATACGCATGGACCATGTTTAGGGCTGGTGCAGAAGGTTCTGGAATGATTATGTAATTGTGATGTCATGGGAAATAAGGTAAGGAACTAAGCAGATGAGTGGTGGGGGCGAGATTAATGGATCTGATGATGATAAGATAAGATAAGATAAGATCTTTGCACCCAAGCAGATGCATTGAATCCTGGTGTAAGTCCACATGACTAGTGAAGGAAAAACCGTTGAAGGAAGGCAGGAGTTTTGTATGAGTATCTTTTAGAAGGATGTCATTACTAAGGCCTTATTTTGTTTCAGCCAGTGCTTTTGACTTTCCCTTCGTGAGGGCGCACACTTGGCAGCTATCTATATAAGTTCTAACGTCTTTGGTGACACCAGGCCATGAGAAATAATGAGTGAGAGTATGAATAGTTTTAGAATGTCCGCCATGATTGGCAATAGGAGAATCGTGACATAAAGTGAGAAGATGAGTACGTAAAGACGGCGGTATGAAAACTTTGTTTTTGTCATTTTTGAAAAAGTTCATAGAAGCATCAAAAAGGAAGTCGTTTACGGCATCCACTCCAAGAGAAGCAGACTCCGATTCCAACTCCAAAAGGAAGTCTGAAGAGAGAGAGACCAAATTAATAAAAACAGTGGGAGGCAGGACCGTGATATTGGCGTTATGATCCTGCACTGCCTCACCATGGTCTGGTTGACGAGAAAGCACATCAGCCCGACCATTTGAAGAACCTGGTTTATAAACGAAAACATAATTAAATTCCTGAAGTACAGCATGCCACCGAGCCTGCCGACCGCTAAGCATCTGTGGTTTCTTCCAATACTCCAGGTTCTTGTGATTGGTCCAGATCTCGAACTGTTCGCAACCAATAAGATAGTGGTGCCACTCTTCCAGCACCCAGATGACTGCAAGCAATTCTTTGTCATAAATAGGATAGTTGCGCTCTGCGCTATCAAAGGAGTGGGAGATAAAGGCGATAGGACGCCAGTTACCATCATTACATAAGGTGGAGAGTACAGCTCCGGTAGCAATATCTGAGGCGTCCGTTTCAACCTGAACTTCTTGATCGCAATTAGGGTAAGCGAGAAGCGGAGCCGTGGTAAATTTCTTTTTGAGGGCTTCAAATGCTGCTTGTTGATCGGGACCTCATGTGAACGAAACGTCTTTCTTGGTTAGATTGTTCAAGGGGCGTGCGATCTTGGCAAAGCCTGAAATGAACCG
>JBBPQZ010000424.1:0-15875 GCA_038092795.1 Boletus rubissimus
CCTTCATAGGGCAACTAAAGGGAATAGATCCCCAACAGCCTAGACTACTAGTGCCAAGCACATCTGCTATATCAGCTGACTAAGCCACCTAAAGGGATAAGTGCTAGTCTTGCCTGACCTGAAATTTCATCTCCTTAGTTGCACAATAAAGATTGAGTTAATAAAACCTATCTGAGTGAACTAAGTGAAGCCTAGTCTGAATTCCAGCAAAGCCTGGAATATATCTACACCTCTATATCTTAGCATATCTACAGATCACTGCTACATCTTTATATCCTTGCAGCCCCTTGGTTTACTAATACCAACAGGTACCAGGAAATTAACTCTTGGCAACTTCTTCAAGTTTAGCCAACATATCTCTTGCACAAACAAGTACAACAACACTATAGTCTAGCAATCTACTGTTGTCTAGCCCCAATTCTAGTGTGACCACTAGGAGATCATAATACTAACCAGACCATTAGTCGAACCCATTTTAATTACTCCAGTTCATATACATTTGTAGAGAATTGGCGAACAAACCACGTACTGTCCACACTAAGTTTATCACTGAATTCCTCTAGTAGATCTAGATACTAAATTCATCTAGGAGATATTTATCCCTAGCTTATAGTGTAACATCCGTGGGTAGGTAAGGCATAAGTCTAGGGAACTTTGTTTTAGTTCCATTGCATTTGTCTACAAAAAAAACAACGGGGGCTAGTGCACTATGCCCGGTAGCAACGTTATCTGTATTTATGATGGCAGACGACCATATACAAACAGCATGGGGCAAGTGCTGGTCTCACTACCGTCAAGTGGTAGTACCTCTTGTTTCCTTAGCTCTGGAACCCAAGCATTGTGTATATAGTCTAATCCAAGTGTTATGATCTTATCGCGAACAACAAACCACAAGGCTCGGGACTACTCACAGGATACACGATTCCTGGCTCAAGGATGAGGGTATGTGGGTCCTCTCTGCTCAACACAGTCTAAAATGGCCAGACGACCAAGGCAATGACTATCATGGTGAACAAAATGGATTAGACTGGGGATACCAGTCGCAAAGTGCTACTTTATATAATGTACAGGCACGCGCACAGACCATGCTATGTGTGGGATGGATTACCATAAATAGACTAAGTGATTCCATAGTTGTGAGAGAAAGATAACGGAGATTAATGGGGCTGTGTGAGAAGAGCAGAAATTAAAAGGGTGCAGTCACCTCATTGTATGACATCATTAGTTCTAGACCTGGTCATGTGAGGGTTACCATGGTCACGTGCACAGATCACGTGACTGGAAAAGAAAAGAGTGCAAGTCCGAAAATATTTGAAAATGTTCATATTATAACAAGTGGTAAATCCTACATATCCTATATAGGAGTGGACAGTGAGGCCACTAACTCATGATGTTATGAGTCCAATGCCAAGGTTTACCAGAACTATCATACTAAATTGATAGGTATGACTACTCTAATAATCTTAGAGGTGGATACTTCAACTTTCATTGCAGGTTGACCACTTCCTACTACTAGGTGCCCCTTTGTTACCATACTTTACAAAGACACCACACAAATGGAGTTCATTCAAGGACCACATGAAATTTAAGTTGGCCAATCTCCTATACAGACAGATTCAGATGTCATTTTCCAATATAAACAAGTTTTTAGACATCTTCTCAGCATACCTACACAAACATGGTGACTGGCCACCATTTAGCAGCTATGCTGAATTGTACAAAGTCATTGATAGTACACAAGTAAATGATATTGCTTGGAATTGCTTTGGAGTGAAGTATATTGACAACCAAGCAGAAAATCCTGCTTTCTAGATGGATGATATGTATGACATCTGGATATGTAATTCAAATGCACTGTCATGCAGATCATTGGAAACACCAACTTCAAGGATACAATGAACTATGTACCTTATAGGGAGTATAATATGGCCACAGACACATGTCACTGGCAAGACTTCATGTTTGGTGACTAGGCATGGAAGGAGGCTGTAAGTTGTCACATTATCATATTAACCATGAGCTATCTGCCTAATCATTCTATGGGATGTTATCACTCAAGACCCATCAACCTATGGTCCAAATAAGTCTATCATTAGTGTGAAGATGATTACACTTGATTCTACCATGGCCAAGTGGTCTGGTGACTGTCCATCCCTAGTAATAACTTCTAGTAGAGTGGATATTGAGAATCTTATGGACTTTTGATAGGCCAATATTGCTTCCACAGGGCTGAAAATTGTCCTGAATGTTAAGGACTATCATATCATTGAATATACAAGCCAACTGTATTGATTCTTGTGTTACACAACTTCATAACATCCCCTATATAAATACAGTTTATAGGCAAATATATCAGTTAGACTGTTTTGTCCATTTTATTATATTAACTTCATGATCTTAATTATTTCTGGTCAATAATAACATCATCCATTTAATATCCACACTACAAAATTCCAATAATCCAACTTCAATATCTTATACAATATATTAATATGGATGACATATTCATGTAGAAGGGAATACAACATGTTATGGAGCTGTGCAACACAAGAATCAATACAGTTGGCTTGTATACTCAATGATATGATAGTCTTTAACATCCAGGACAATTTTCAGCCCTATGGAAGCAATATTGGCTGGTTGTTACAACTACCTGGAGTAGGAGTAATCGCAGGGGCCTTTGATGACAAGAAGTCGCTTGGAGAGCAACAATGCAGTACTTCCAACGTGGGGATTCCTCTGGTGGTGGTAGTCAAGGGGATTCCTCGAGAATGTCAACAAGCAGGTAGTGAGTTGACCAAGGAGTTGCTTGGGAAGCGACGACGCAGTACTTCCATTATGGAGATTCCTCCAACGGTGGTGATCAAGGGGATTCCTTGATAGTATCGATGAACCAAGAGGTAAGTCGATCAAAGAAGCGATCTAGGGGTTTTCTAACCGCGGGGTGAGTAAGACGAGAGAAGCAAGTAGATTGCTAGGTGACGAGATACAAGGTAGCTCGAAGGAGGTCTAAACTAGTGATCATAGTTGTACTCGAGTTGATTATATACTGAGTCTCCTTGTGCACAGACCATAGTAAGGAATGCGAGGAAGACTATAAAAGAAAGGGTTATGTGTTGTGGATCAAAGGAAGATGCATAATGGAATGGAAGGAAACCCGAAAAGAAAGGACGTGTAATGATGAAGAGCAGAACACGCGGCCGATGCATTGCGGGAGAATCAACAAGACAAATAAGGCAAGAGGAAGCGCCAAGGATATGAAGGCAATCGAAGAAGCCTGAGGCAAAGCAAAGAAATGAAATCCAAGGAATGTCCTAGAATATGACGTATGAGAGGTGCTAGGACTGATGGTAGTACATGGATAGAGCAAAGGCGAAAGAGAAGTACGAAGAAAAGAAAAAGTTGTAACATTACCCCCTTTGTAGAGTCAAGACCACAGCGTAGACAAAGACAACTCTGACATGAGAGCATATAGCAGCTCGACCATGGAGAAGTTAGTAGAGAATGGGGCCGCCAACTGGGGAGCCCATGATATTACCATAACCGGTTTCATCAATACAATCTTCCTCGTCGGAGTAGTTGCGATCGACAAGGGGAGAGGGGAATCATTGACGAGGGAAGCATCGGAGAGTAGGGGAGGAGTGACGAGGGACAGGAGGGGTGCCTTGTCTCCGAAAGGAATTGGTCCTGCGACGGGAATGACGTTGTCCAAACGAGGACAAGGAGGTGGAGGAGAGGGAGGTCGAGGAGTTAGACGACTGCTGTCGAGGGGGTGGAACACGATGAGGCGGCAGGGACGCGGTGTGATGACGGAGGGGGCATCAGGCGAGGATATGCCTGGGGGCCCATCGAAGGCAAGTCATGCATTGGTGCATGGGGCAGTTGCATTGGAAATGGCCAATACGGCCACAGGCAAAACATCTTTCCCCAGCATGGGGGTGTAAGTCCAGGAGTGGGAGATGACCCTCTGCACCAGTCCACATGCTTTCGATGTGTTGCATAAGACGGTCTTCCTCAGACCTGAGGGGGATTGAGGAAGCAGAGGGGGTGGTTGGCGTGGCTGGAGTGGAGACGGCACGAGGAACCGTAGTAGGTTCGGCTGGGGGAGGTCTTTCCACCTTGGCTAGAGAGACTGTTGGGGTCACACGTTGGCATGTGCAATGGTGTTTGACGGCTAGCACTTCGTAGAGTTCCCTGGTGAGGGGACGAGTTTGTGTGGCCATGGCCAGGAGGTATCGCCACATGTCCTGTAGTAGGGTGAGCATACCGAGTGGATGAAGGGCGACTAGTAGATGGGATTGTGCCTGCATGGCGTCTTGGTATGTAAATTGGGCGACGTATGACCGATTTGCATTGGTGGTGGGGGCATGGGCGAGGGCGATGATATTTAAGTTGGCCAGGTAGGCACTGTATAAGGCATAGAGGAGGGACGCCAAATTGAGATAACAGTCTAGAGTGGTTGTGAGACTGGGGTTGGTGATGAGCTCAGTGAGCTCACGGATCTCAAAGATGGTAGGGGGACCATCACTGAGGCAGTATGCAGTGGTCGGGACGTCTACGGATAGAGAGGTTTGTTCAGTATCATATGAAGGGCTGTTTGCACACTCCATAGGAGGAGTAGGAGGACGTTGTGCAGCAGCGTCAGAGATGGTAGGACTATTGTAGGGAACAAGTGGGGAAGAATGTGCAAAAGAAGAAGAAGAGGAAATTGGAGGAGACAACACATTGTGATCCTCCAGGAACAAGGTTTGGTTTTCATGAGGAGGGAACAGAATGGCAAGGAGTGAGGCGAAGCCAGGAGATACTTGGTATCGTTCGTAGATTTGGGCAATGGTGAGAGTCAGATGGGGAATTTCTGCGGTGGGAGTGAATTTGATGGCCATATTAGTTCTGGGAGGAAGAGGAGAAGATGGAGGGGAACAGGACTTTATACGTGGTGAGCACGGAGTCTGCATTGGTCAGATGTCTCTCTGGGACCCAGGATACCCCCTTTGTAAGCCTGTGGTCAACCATGACCAAGAGCGAATCAAAGCCAGAGGAGGAGACTGGGAGGTCGATGATCAGATCGCAGGAGATCTGCTGGAATGGGCGGGATGCAGTAGATTTGATCGGAGTGAGGGGGGGAATGGAGGGGTGAGTATTGGATTTCGCCTGTTGACAGGTGGTGCAACCTTCGACATAGTGGCGAACGTAAGCAATGAGGCTGGGTCACCAAAACTTGGCAGTGATGAGTTGGCGAGTTTTGAGGAAACCGGGATGGCCGGCAGTCTCATGGTCATGACAACACTGTAGGATGGAGCGATGAAGGGCATCATCAGCAGGGACATAGACACAGCCCTGATAAGTAAGGACACCAGCATCAAGTTGCCAGTCAGCAAGACGGGAGCAGAAGGCAGGGGGAATTTCCTCATTCATGGACTGGAGAGCTTGGCAGACCAAAGTGTCAGACTCGGAAGACTTCTTGATCTGTTCATGGAGGGTGGCATTAATAGTATTAACAAAAAGAGAAGGTGGGAGAAGAGTTATGCCTTCATTGTCAAGATCTGATATGGGGAGGAGATCTGGTCATCAGGATAGGGCATTAGGGCCGACAAGTTGCATGCCGGAAACGTGGATCATTTTGAGATTGAAGTCCACCAAATCAACCAGCCAACAGGCTTGGCGGCGGTTGAGGGTTTGCGGCTACTGGAAGTATGTAAGGTTCTTGTGATCTGTGAAGGTTTGAATAGGGAAAGCTGAGCCATGAAGATAATGGCGCCATACTTTCAAGCCTCAAATCACGGCAAGGAGTTCTCTGTTGTAAATATCATAGTTTCGTTCCGCAGGAGAGAACAACTGGGAAATATAGGAACATGGATGCCATTCTCCATTGGCGTCGGTCTGGAGGAGGATACCTCCAGAGGCATATTTAGAGATGTCTGTGGTGATGGCGAAAGGTGCGGAGAGATTTGGCATTTGCAGCACTGGTTTCTTGAGGAAGAGTGATTTGAGGGTGTCGAAGGCGTTGGTACAGGCAAAAGACCAGGGCCATGAACTAAGTTTCTTGGTAAGGTCTATGAGGGGACGGGCGATGTTAGAGTAATCTGGAATGAAGCATCGATAGAAATTAGCAAAGCTGAGGAAGGACTGGACGTCTTTAACAGTAGAAGGGGTAGGCCAGGATGCAATCCCGTCGAGTTTGACAGGGTCCATGGCAAGTTGTCCAGGCTTGACGATTATTCCGAGATACTCTACCTCAGTAGCGGTAAACTTGTATTTTTTGAGCTTTAAATGCAGGTCGAATTCAGTCATTCGCTGGAGAACATGCTTTGTTTGTTCTGTATGTGTTGCTTCGTCAGGGGAGGCGATAAGAAGGTCATCCATATAGATGACAAGCCATCCTTTAGCGATCATGTCGCAGAAGGAGTCGTTCATGAACCTTTGAAACATAGCAGGTGAGTTACAGAGGCCAAAGAACATTACTGTGGGTTCAAAAAGCCCTTTATGGGTGATAAAAGCGGCTTTCCATTGATGTCCGTCTTTGATACAAACATTGTTGTATCCATCGAACGTTGAACTTGGTGAAAATTCTGGCATCGTGGAGTTTGTCGACAAGATTGGATACAAGAGGTAGAGGATAGGCGTCTCGAACAGTATGTTCGTTGACATAACGATAGTGGTGGCAGTGCATTCTTCGGGTGAGAGGGGATAGAGTTTCCCGATTTTTGGAGTGAAGGATTCTTTGAGGTTAATCTCATAATCATATGGTCACAAGGGTGGTACATGGTCGGTGGCTTCTTTCGAAAATATGGAAGCAAATTCGGAGTATTCTGCTAGGAGAACTGGTTTAGGTTTCTCCTTCTCAGCAGCCATGGCAAGTTCGGTAGCTTAGGTAAGGCATCCGATGACCGGGAATCCTTTTAGGATATATCGAAATCCGCTTTCAATGATGCGGAACATGATCCAGATGTCATTGTCGTGTTGGCAGTGGGCAGAGGGATCCCTCCGTTCGTTATATTCGAATAGATGGGAGTGTGTGACAGAGTCGACATGGATGTGTCAGGGGGTGCGAGGTGGTGGTTTCCTGAACTTGGATGTGTGACGGTCATAATCCATCAAGTGCAAGGCATAGAGTTCTTTCGATTGGTCAAGGCTTTCAGAGAGAGAAAGGGTTCACTTGGTCCAATCGATGGCAGGGTTGACTTCTTTCAGCCAGGAGAGTCCGAGGAGGACATTGTCACTTCCAAGGAACATGACCATGAAGTTTACTTGTCGTGCTATTCCCTCAATATTGAGGAACAGCGAGCATGAGTATTGAATAGCGCCTTTCTTGTTGAGGGAGTTGTCAGCGTTTCAAGCGTAGATGGAGCGGTCGAGCTTCGTGAGGGGAAGCTTGTGTTTGCGGGTGAAGTCCCAGTCAATACAGGAGATGTCGGCTCTGCTATCGATAAGGGCATGGGTGTCGATGGCTTTCAATGTGTGCGAGGGTACAATTACTTGAACAGGGATTTGCATTGCCTTGGTAGTGGACGTTACAAGCACAGGTGCACATATAGGAGAAGAAGGGGAGACTTGCATCGAAGAAGTTCCTCTATTCAAAAATCCATCTTCTTAAATCTCACCCTCCTGACCGCTAGGATGTCTTCATTGTCATTGTCTATCTCTTGAAGATGAGGGAGATCTTCATCGTCATCCTGGCTGATCGCCTTTATGACCGGCTTGGCAGCTGTGAAAGTGGGGCAGGCAGGGGAGGAGTGGCCGGGTTTATGGCATCGGAAACAAAGCTTCTTTTCAACACAACACTTCCTTTCTTCTGGGGTCATTTTAGGAACATGGATGACCTCAACATCCATGGCATCAGGGTCTTTGGTAGGGGTTGGGGGAGAGGAGGAGAAGTTCTGGTGAGGTTGGTACGAGGGTCAGATATATCAGCACAATAGCTCAGCAGCATGATCCCATTGGGTCTGGAAGTGGACGGCTTTCTCGTACCAGGTATTGATGGTGGAAGGAACTTTCTCCATAGGCATGATCTTCCTCATGAGGGCTGGGGGAAGTCCAGAAGCGAAGTAAGAGATCAGGACATTGTCGTCCTGGACCTGAGACGTAGCAACTTTGTTCTTGAACTCAGCGATATACGAGTTCAGCGAGGGATTATAAATGCCATTCTCACCAATGAGGACGCATTTAGTGGTAAGCCAGGTGATAGCATTGTTGACCATGTCGTGGTGTTCGAACGCGGTCTTGAAGGCTTTAACAAAGTTTTCCCATGTGCTGATGGTCACAACACCTTGGTTAATGGTAGAACCAGGAGCAGTGGAACGAGAGGACTGGGTAGGAGTTGGGGATGAGGGAGTGGTGATTGGTTCAGAAGGGTTGGTGAGGCAGCAGGAGAGGTTGTGGGCTAGACTAAGGTCTCATCAGTCAACTGCTCGGTCATGGAGAGTGTTCTCGATATAGGTCTTGAGGTCGTCCGGTTCTTGATCTTCTAGGTGGGTAGATTCATTTGATTCCTCCGGGGAAGAAGGTTCAGTGGGCGTGGGGCAGTAAAGTTCCCAAGTGGAGTGGTTATGCTGAGGGTGAATGGTGGAGGCTTACGCGGTAGTAGCCTCAACTAGAGAGTTTAGACCTTTTGTTACGACTACCCAGAGTAGGAGTAATCGCAGGGGCCTTCAATGACAAGGAGTCGCTTGGAGAGCGACGACACAGTACTTCCAACGTGGGAATTCCTCAAGGATGTCAACAAGCAGGTAGCGAGTTGACCAAGGAGTCGCTTGGGGAGCAACGACGTAGTACTTCCGTTGTGAAGATTCCTCCAATGGTGGTGATCAAGGAGATTCCTTGATAGTATCGACGAACCGAGAGGTAAGTTGATCAAAGAAGCAATCTAGGGGTTTCCTAACCACAGGGTGAGCAAGATGAGAGAAGCAAGTAGATTGCTAGGTGACAAGATACAAGGTAGCTTGAAGGAGGTCTAAACTAGCGATCGTAGTTGTACTCAAGTCGATTATATACTGAGTCTCCTCGCACACAGACTGTAGTAAGGAATGTGAGGAAGACTATAAAAAAAAGGGTTATGCGTTGCGGATCAAAGGAAGACACATAATGGAATGGAAGGAAACCTGAAAAGGAAGGACGAGAACACGCGGCCGACGCATCATGGGAGAATCAATGAGACAAATAAGGCAAGAGGAAGTGCCAAGGGTACGGAGGCAATCGAAGAAGCCCGAGGCGAAAAAAAGGAATGAAGTCCAAGGGATGTCCTAGGATGTGACATATGAGAGGTCCTAGGACTGATGGTAGTACATGGATAGAGCAAAGGCGAAAGAGAAGTATGAAGAAAAGGAAAAGTTATAACACTGGTCAAAAGTCCATAAGATTCTCAATATTCACTCTACTAGAAGTTATTATTAGGAGTGGACAGTTACCAAACCACTTGGCCATGGTAGAATCAAGTGTAATCATCTTCACACTGATGGTAGACTCATTTAGAACAGTATCCAACATGACTTTATTATCAGATCGATAATAATAATAAATTCTATGGTGACAGTAATGGGAGATAGAGTGCTATTTTGATGTAGTAACATTATATGAACAATATTAAGTGTTAGCTAGTCAGACAGTAGCCAATATCCCATGATCTGACTGAGATACTACTATATAATACACATGCTCAAAAAAGTGTCCCAATGAGTTATCATTTTGAAATGGCTACCATTTCATCAGATGTTATCCAAATTCTCTAATTCCTGCAGTGGCAGAGAGCCAGGAGTGTGTATGTCATTTTATACACTCATAGCATAGGGTTATAATTAGTGATTATTGGGAATTATTGCCTTTAGTAGAAAACATGCAAATATTGGGACACTTTTTTGAGCCACTGTAGTATCACATGATATGGTAAGGAAAGATCATGAGCACCAGGATGGAATGGGTTATGTGCAAGGAAAGATGAAAAAAAGCACATAAATAGAATAAGGGGCAAGTCATGTAATTGAAACATCACATGATTAAGAAAGAAAAGGAAAAATGACAGAAAAAGGAAAGAATAAGATGTAGAAACATAATTTTATAACATTGGTGGTGAAGACCACAACCTTGTTATCAAATCTGAATCCAGAATCATTTTCACTGAGTTTGTTGACCTCTTAATCAGAGCCCTTGACATCAGGAATGCCATTGGCATCAATACATATCAGCATCAGCATCATTTGTCCTGCTGCTTGTTAGCCCATTGGTGAAGCTAGAGAAACTATTTGTATTATTGACACTGGAGATGCCAGCCATGGTGTTATTCTGGGCCAACTCAGGGTTTTGCTTAATGGCTTCTAAAATACTGTTAGCATGAAACTCCTCAATTATGGTCTGGATATCAATTCCAAGCTTCTCCAATTTCCTCCTCATGTCTATCTTAAGCATTGGCATGATGCTGGATGTAAAGCAAGCTTGGAAGGTGACATTTTTGAAATCACTGATATCGATGAGAAAGATCTGCAAGGCTAGATACAGGGGTTTATATACAGAGGTAAAATGGGAGATGGAGTACTAAAGTTCAGGAATCCAAGTATTTTTGGGGATACAAGTATTTTCAAGGGGGGATAATGAAAGGGAAGACAGGTAACTAAGGGGAGACAGAGATGAAAGGTCAGGGAGGACAGAGGTACAGAATGCAAGGATGATAAAGGTATATGAGTACATATTGGAAATAAGTATTACAGAATAGATGCAAGGAGAAATAACTCCGGAGGTCCAGAGTTGCAATATACATAAAAGAGGGCCGGAGTTGGCATATAGTGCACCAAAGGTGTCAGAGGTGGACTTATGGATTTATAGAATATGACACACTTGAACTATTGCCTTCTAGCAAGCATCTTACTTACAAGATATATAGTTGTGCTAGGCTCTGTCAGTATATGCCAGCTTCAACAGGTTATGAGCCCTGCCTGTGCTTTATGCATAGCAATCATGCCTTTAGTGGATGTGTTTTTATGCTCCACTACTTGCTTAAACTCTCTGTGTGTTTTCATGCCAAGTTAGTTTGAATGCAAACATATCTATGCACCTTAACACTAGATCACCATGATGCACTTTATGTACTCAGGTGTAAAAATGTCACCTGAATGTTCCAGGGAGAGACTATGTCATTTTGGTGACAGAGATCTGAAAGTGTTCAGAAATGAGCAATTTATTTCACCTCCATTTTCTTTTGATTATGGTACAGTGCTAACAATATCACATCCCAAGGATACATCCTTACAATGTCCTCCACCCTCAAAGACATTCCTTGTTTTAATAATACCAACTATCAGACCTGGCGCAACAATATAAACACTTTTCCTCATTCTCAGGGCATATGGATGGTTTTCTAATCAAATTGCCCAGATCATAAATATAACAAAAAGACCAAGCAAGTTATGGTCAACAATTCCACTATCATTGAGGCCTGAAACAAGAAGGATGATAAAGCCATCTACTCTAGAGGATTTGGAGAAATTAATCATTGCCTCATGGCAACAAGATTCATCTCATTGTAATAAGACAGTTGCTAGTGCTCAGATGCACAAGATTTCCGCCATAAAGCAAAAAGTGGAAGATTCCCAGTTTTCACAACAACAACAGCAGCTACAGCAGCAGCAGGGACAAGGAAATGCCCAGCAGGGCAATAATAAAAAGAAGCGCAGCAAGCACTCTCAGGTGAGTTAGGAGAAGCAGATGCAGGCAAATCCACCACTGTATTCTTTGTCTTCTCTGCTCCCAATATACTCTCTTCTACAGGCAAATCCACTTTCTCCACCACCGTTGATTCTTGTCAACTCACCCACACTCCTAGTGCAACTCAATATGGACCTCCTACATTCCCTCATACGAAGAACACAATCTCTTTGGCACATTGCATGGGCTTGACGCCTACTTGCAAAACCATTCATACCTTGGACCCTGTGGCAAATCATCACCTTATTGCTTCTCAACCCCAGCAGCCTACATCAGCACCTGCCATCAGCACCTCCTCTGCAGTCACATTTGATCAAACCAATGCAACTGTGACTTATGTCTTAGATTGAAGTCCCTCACCATATTTTATGAGTATGGACACTGACAGTTCTTTGAGCTTTAAACAGCTCAATCAATATATCTCTCACCCAGATCTCCTCAAATTGAACCCTTGCCCTCTTGAAGAGTGGCTTGAGGACCTTTCCACCATGGCAGCCAAAATCTAGATGGAAATGAATAATAAGAATACTGTTTCTTTTGGAGAGAATTACTATAATCAGTATTTGGGGGATGCTGACAAGTTTGGCTTCTTCCAGGAAGAATGGTCAGTCAATTCTCACTCTAACTACTTAGATGCTGAAGTGCAATTCTCTTCGCCACAAAAAAACATGTTATATACTTGTTTGTCTGTAGTAGATAGTGAATAGACTATATTAGCTGCTTTCCCTTCCACATTGTGTGATGACTGTAGCAAGCCATCTGGAAAAGGCAAAAAGCGCGAACACAACCACACAGTCTGCCACCAGACTTATAATTATTAGACTCAGAAGCTTTGGCTCATTTCACTAATAATCTCAATGATTTTGTCAAATACCAAGAGTACCAAAAACCTAGATTCTTGCAAACTGTGAATGGAAAGGTACCTATTAAAGGTGAAGGTACTGTAATTGTTTTATTTAATGGCAACCCTATGCATTTATCACTGGTGGTATATATGCCACAATGCAATCTTAAACTGATCTCTATGGGCACATTGCTCAAAGATCATTGCATTACCATTGCAGCCTTTGCAGGTTGTATTGATTTTATAAACAAATGCACTAAAAAAACTATTGTCTTTTCACCCACATGATTCTGATACCATGTTCTGGATTCATGCTCCATTCATTAATTCATATGCCTAAAAAGTCATGGCCTCTATGGACTATGATCTCTTTCATTGCTGCATGGGGCACCCTTTAAAAGATGTGCTTAAAGCTATGTGAAAACATCTCAAAGACTTTCTAGACATAAAGGTATCAAATCAACGATAAGATTTGTCCTGGATGTCAATTAGGCAAACAATCCAATTAGACATTCCCTCACACTGAGTGAAGGGCAACCATGCCATTTGAACTGATTCATTTAGACCTTAAGTTATTTGAAGTGGAATCATATCATCAATCCAAATATGCCATCATCTTTTATCACAATTATACCTCATTGGCATGGATTACATGTTTGCACTCCAAGAATCAGGCTCTTAAAGCTACCAAACAATTCATTTCTTATATCCGCACCCAATACAACGCCAATATTAAAGGCTTTAAATCCAATGCTGGAGAGGAATTTATCTTCAAAGCATTTGTTGATTATTTGGGGGATAATGGTATTCATATTCACCAGTCTGCCTCTTATGCACACCAACAAAACAGTTGCACTGAGCAATTAATTCACACCTTAATGGTGTGTGATGTATATTTGCCCTAGCAACCATAAATGGTTGGCATCTATCAGGACTAGATGTCTGTTCTGCCTATTTATACAGCATTTTAGAAGAGTAAATCTACATGGAGTTTCCAGAAGGGTATGCCTCCTCAAACCTCAAAGGCAAAGTACTCAAACTCCTTCATGCCATTTATGGTCTTAAACAAGCCAGTATTACATGGTGGTGCACACTTGATGCTTCTATAAAGGAACTAGGATTTGAACAGCTTAGAACAGATGCCAGTCTATTTGTGTACAAGTGAGGAAATGATATAGTACTCACTATAATCTATGTTGACAATGCAATCTTTTGTGGTCCCTCAAAGAGCCTGGTTGAAAGACTCAAGGCCACTTTTATAGAAAAGTGGGAATGTCATGATCTCAAGGAACCTACTACATTCCTCCAAATGAATATTCATTGAGAAGGTCACCACATCATAATAAACTAGTGGAATTACCTCAACAAAGTGTTGGAACACTGCAGAATGATCAACACAAAGCTAGTACACATACCTTTACCACAAGGCTATTACCCAGTGAAGAATGATGGTCTATTGGATGCTAAGCTTCATACTCACTTTCAAACAATTATTGGATCATTATTATATCTCATGATTGACACATGTCTGGATATTTCCTATGCCATGACACAACTCACACATCAATCAGCCAACCCATCACAAAAGCACCTTAAGAAGGCTCTATATATTTGCTGCTACTTAGTTTGCACTAGTGATTATTTGCTAGTATATGATGGTGATTTTGGCAAGGGCATTATTGCCTGCACTGACTTTGACTGGGGTCAAGATAAAATTACTGGTCACTGGCAAACAGGTTATTATCTTAAATTAGTGAATAGAGTGTTTTTGTGGAATTCACATTTACAAAAAACCACAGCACTGTTTTCTACTGAAGCAGAATATATGGCTTTGAGTGATTGTATTTACCAAGTCATATGAATTAAACAAATGTTCAAGGAAATTGAGTATAATCTTGAATCCATTCCCATCTGTGGTGACAATTGGGAATCACTCTTTATTGCTGAGAACCTAGTCACTGAAAAATAATCAAAACATATTCTCATCAAGTATTATTTTTTATGCGATGCAGTAATGACTTTCAAACACATCAATCTATTCTATATCCCTGGGAATGATAACCTGGCTGATATGTTCATCAAGAACCTTGGATATGTCAAATTTAAGAAGTTTAGATCCCAACTTGGCTTGGAATTTCACAATCTCACCTTTTCTTTAGACTGAGCAATTGATTTTATATAGTATATGTCTGGACATACTATGATATATCAGACAAGGGGGAGTGTTAAACATTACAATATATATATATATACATTAGTTCACATGCTTACTGTATGTAGATACAAACTCAGCTGGGCTGAGTTCTAATCAATCTTACACTCAAACTATGCCTTTTAGCAAGCATATCATTTACAAGGTATGTAGCTGTGCTAGACTCTGTTAGTATATGCCAGCTTCAACAAATATAGCATGCCAAAGTTCCTTCAACAGTGCTAGCTGGTCATTCTCAGGATTATGCATTTCTAGAGAAACTCCAATGGCTTCCTCTTGTAATATGGACATTGGTTTGCTTTCATTAGGGATGCCTCCTACTTATTGAGAGTCATCAATGGCTATCAATTCAGGATCCTCATAAGTATATGAAGGGCCAGGAAGATCAAGATGGGAAGAAGACATAGACTCCTTTCCTGTGAAATAGCCTGATAAGGTTGTCCAGCTGCTTATATAAACCTTAAAATGGCACTGATGGCTAAGTGATACTTGATGATTTTTGAGGTGCTTCAGACTGAATTCATTCATTCATTCATTCACAATATCAGCCTTGTATTTTCAGACAGATCAAACAGCTCACTAGCATGCAGATTCACTGCCCAGATACTTAAATACTGGTACTGGGGTGAGCACTTGTCAGATACTTTCATTGTGTATTGTGATGAAACTATATATAGAATGATCAGGCAGACTTGGACTCACATGCCTTCACCTTGTGTCACATGCACATTGCACATCTGTTATAATACGAACATTTTCAAACTTTTTATCCTTGCTTTCTTTTCTTTTCCAGTCACGTGATCTGTGCACGTGACCGTGGTAACCCTCACATGACCAGGCCTAGAACCAATGACGTCATACCATGAGGTAACCACGCCCCTTTAATTTCCGCTCTTCTTACACAGCCCTTTTAATCTCCGTTGCTTCCTTTCTCACACTCGTGAGAACACTTAGTCTATTTATGGTAAATCATCCCACGCATAGCATGGTCTGTGCGCGCGCCTGTACAGTATATAAGGTAGCACATTGCGACTGGTATCCCCAGTCTAATCCACTTTGTTCACCACTATAGGCATTGCCTTGGCCTCTTGGTCATTGTAGCCTGTGTTGTTCGGAAAGGACCCCCAT
>JBBPQZ010000425.1:0-15875 GCA_038092795.1 Boletus rubissimus
ACGGAGGTATGTGAGTATTGGAAATAAGTATTACAGGATAAATGAAAAGAGAGGTAACTCCGGAGGTCCGGAGTTGCGATATACATGAAAAGGGGCCGGAGTTGGCGCATAGTGCGCCGGAGGTGTCAGAGGTGGACTCGTGGAATTACGGGATATGACAGTACCCTGCTCCTGCAGGACCACCACTGGCAGCTGCCACAATGGCAGCCAAACCTCACCCAAACGCAACGGGTGTATTTCCTGGACATGAAGCTCCTATAGAGCTAGACAAAGCATGCGTGGCTGGAGTATGCTGGAAGTGTAGCAAGCCTTGGCCATGTGCTGAGCACCTGCCAAGACCCTGCCCCAAGGCTCGTGCTCTCCAATGGGGAGGCCAAGAAATCAGTCAGGAACACTTTGCCAGTTTAAGGGTGATGATGGATAGAATTGAGAAAGGGGAGGATGAGACTCCCAAGAACAATAGCGTAGAGGAAATCTCTTCACCCCAGGTAGCTTCTGGATCAGGTTTTCAGTTTGTACAGTAGATAGCAGTTGACCTGCTGTACCCATTAAGTCATTGCCGTTTGTAAATGCAAATTGATACATTATTTTGCATTGTGATGATGAGACCGAAACTGAAGTAAACAAAGTCTGAATAAACCTGCTGACGCCAACCTTAGACGTTGTTCAAAAAAATAAGGAAATTCCCTTGCCAGTGTGAGGATCTCCAGGTGTGGCTGGATATGATCTGTACATGGCAGAAGATATGATAATCCCAGCTCATGGGCAAGCCTTAGTGTCCACAAGCTATGAAATGAAAATCCCTGAGGGACACTATGGCCAGATCACGCCCAGAAGTGGATTGGTGGTCAAAAAGAGGATCATGACCAGAGCAGGAGTGATTGACTCAGATTATCGGGAAGAGATCAAGATCTTACTTCTCAACTTTGGAAGCGAGGAGTTTGTGGTGAAAGCTGGCGAGCGAGTAGCACAACTGATTCTAGAAAAGATCTTGACCCCATCAGTTAGAGAAGTCAAATTGCTAGATGAAACTAAGTGAGGAGACAAAGGTTTCGGGAGCACCGGCTCCAAAGACGGTAATACGGCTGCAGAGCACCCTTCCGTCAAGAACCAGAAAAGCACCAGTTTGAGCCAGTATTGGCTGAACACCGTCAATCCTTGGATGATCAGATAGATGAAACAGCAAGTAGAGTGCCCAGACAAGCAACGAAATCTGGTGCATCTTAGAACATTTGTCTACAAGTCTAGGAAGATGGAGGTGAACGACGATCTACTCAAGGATCTAAAAAACATAAGTGATGAGGAAGCACACTGGATCTTGAGGGACCTGCAGAGGAAACCCAAGTTTAAGAAGGCCTCTCCTCGTCGAAAGGAGAACAACTTGTTGGAGCTACCAGCAATCTTGAAGCTGTCCAATAAATGCTCAGTCGAAGTAAAAGCCCTGATAGACTTGGGATGCACTGGATTGTTGATCCACAAGGATTTCATAGCCAAGAAGGGGGTAGCAACCCACTCCTTTCCACACCCCATGTCGGTATACAACGCTGACAGATTTATGAACACTTCAGGGAAAATCGACAAATTCGTTATTGTTGAAATGCAGATTAAGGACCATAAAGAACAATTGGCCCTTGCCATCATAAATTTAGGCCCTGATACAATCTTCTTAGGCTATGACTGGCTTAAAATGCACAATCTAGAGATTGATTGGAAAGCTGGCCAAATCTCATTTCAATGCCAAGAAGACCACATGCCACACCTGGAAAACTGTGACGAAGATGATGAAGAGGAAGAATTCCAACCCCGAGATGGTGATCGATTATTTAAACTTAACACTGAGAGTTACCTCTGAAACACCATGACGGACATAGCAGCCCATGACTTCACCCAAAAGAAAAAGAAAACCCTCGAGGAGGTAGCACCGGCTTACGTACATGAGTTCGCCAATGTCTTCGCCAAAAAGAACTTCAATGAGCTGCCACCCAGACGACCATGGGACCACACCATCAAGTTACTTCCAGGAGACCACACGGTAGACTGCAAGGTCTATTCCTTAAATCCTGGCGAACAAGAAGAACTGGATAAGTTCCTTGAGGAGAACCTGAAGTCCAGACGGATAAGACTGTCAAAGTCACCATTCACATCCACATTCTTCTTCATTAAGAAGAAGGATGGCTGCCTCCGCCCCGTACAAGATTACTGAAAGGTAAATGAGGTTATCCGACGCAACCGGTACCCTCTACCCCTGATCTCCGAATTGGTGGACAAACTCAAAACTGCCAAGTACTACACCAAGTTCAATATATGATGGGGTTACAACAACGTGCAGATGGCAGAAGGAGACGAATAGAAGGCAGTGTTCAGAACAAACCAGGGCCTCTTCGAACCCCTAGTAATGTTCTTCAAACTCTGCAATTCCCCAGCAATGTTTCAAACAATGATAAACTCATTGTTTAAAGATCTAATCAACCGTGGAGTAGTCGTGGTGTACATCGATGACATCATGATCTTCACAAAGACGATCGAGGAACACCGGAAGGTAGTACGAGAAGTGCTACAAATCCTAAGAGATAACCACTTGTACCTACATCATGACAAGTGTGACTTTGAAGTTCAAGAGACCAAGTTTCTGGGCCTGATCGTAGCCCAGAATGAGGTACAAATAGATCTGAAGAAGGTAGCAGCGATAAAGGACTGGCCAGTCCCCACCTCTACCAAAATGCTCAAAGGATTCTTTGGATTCTTTAACTTCTACCAAAGATTTGTAAAAAACTTCGCCCAGATCGCGAGGCCACTCAACAGCCTCACTTTGGTAAAAAAGGAATTCAAGTGAACACCCGAATGCCAACAGGCCTTCAATCAGCTGAAAAAAACCATCACAACAGCACCGGCATTAGCAATGCCCAACAACTTTGACCCATTTAGAGTAGAAACTGATGAATCGGGAGTTGGAATCGGAGCAGTGCTATCTCAGCAGCAGGAAGGCATCTGGCACCCAGTGGCATTCATTTCAAGGCCACTGAATGACGTAGAACAAAACTACCATGCCACAGATCTTGAAATGCTAGCAGTGATCTTTGCACTCCAGGAATGGTGACATTACCTCCTGGAGGTGGCACACCCAGTGGAAATCCTAACAGACCATAAAAACCTAGGGTTCTTTAGGAAACCACAAGATCTCTTGTGCCACCAAGCCAGATGGCAACAATTCGTCCAAGAGTACCAGTTGCTCTTTAAATACTGAACTAGAAAGACCAACCCAGCAGATCCTCTGTCCAGGAGGCCAGACTATGAGAAGGGGGTAACAAATAACAACAAACAACAGATCTTGCTACCCGATTCTCTCTTCATCAAGGCTGTCGCCTTCCCGAGCATCATCAATTGCATCAAGAAACTTCAATACAAGCTAGAGAAGTTTGCAAAAGAAGGTCTCAAGAAGGCTGAGTCGCCCTGGACACGACAAGATGGACTAGTCAAATGGAGGAAGCTCACATATGTTCCAAATGACGCATCACTCTGGGAGGAAATTATCAGATCCAACCACGACCACCCAATAGCCGGACATCCTGGAGCTCACTAAACCATAGATCTCATTAAAAGCGAGTACTATTGGCCTATGATGCGCAAGGATGTAGAAGCATACATAAAAGGCTGCAACACGTGCCAAAAAGTCAAAGCCAAAAACATGTCGCTTCACACCCCGTTACACCCAAATGAAGTTTCCTCGAACCCATGGGAGATCATATCAGTAGACCTGATAGGACCACTACCACAATCACAAGGAAAGAACACCATCCTCGTGGTAGTAGACTGGTTCATCAAAATGATTCACCTCATGCCCACCACCAATACTGTCACATCACTGGGAATAGCCACACTATTCCGAGACAACGTGTTCAAGCTACATGGCACCCCCAGGAAGGTGATCTTAGATCGAGGAATGCAATTTGTATCCATGTTCATGCAACAGCTCTACAAGCTACTCGCAATCCAAGGAAATCCGTCAACAGCATACCACCCACAAACTGATGGACAAACGGAACACGTCAATCGCGAGATAGAGAAGTATCTAAGGATCTACGTAAACCACTGACAAACTGATTGGATAGAATGGCTCCCACTAGCAGAGTTTGCTCACAATTCGCAGACCACCGTAACAGGAGTTTCCCCTTTCATATTGAACTTTGGCCAACAATCTTGGATATCATACGTAGAGACAGAGATCAAGAATGAGGAAGCAGGGAAGTTTGTAGAACAGATGAAAGGAAGCTACGTGGCAGCAAAAAAGGCACTAGAGAAGGCCACGGAGTCAATGAAAAAGTTGCATGACACCAAAGTGAGATCAGTGATTGAATACCAAGTTGGGCAACAGGTGTTGCTAGAAGGAAAGCATATCAAAACAAACTGACCATCGAAGAAATTCGAGGACAAACGTTATGGCTCCTTTAAGGTCAAACAAAAGATCAGCGAAGCCACCTACGAGCTGGAACTGCCAAGGACGTGGAAAGGAGTACACCTGGTGTTCAACGAATCCTATCTCACTCCATATACCGCTGGAGTCTTCGCGTCCCAAGCCAAACCAAAACCACCCCCAGCCGTAATAGTCCAACAACAAGAGGAGTACGAAGTCCAAGAAATCATAGATTCACAGAAAAAGAAAAAGAAAACAGAATACCTAGTTCACTGGAAAGGGTACCCATGTGAGGAACACACATGGGAACCAAAAATGAACTTGACTCATGCCAATAAAGAAGTCAAGAAGTTTCACACCGGACACCCCGAAGTGGTTCGCACGGTCTAAGGTAACACAGCTGCTGCATGCCCTTCCTCTCAACCATGTAACTGCCCCATGTGCACTCGAAATGCCCCTCTCTTCACCAACACCGGCTTCAAGGCGTTCTCCACATTCCTTAACCAACTTCCTGACTTCTACTTCAAGTTCCCCCCGCTAAACGCCAAACCAATCGTAAACAGCATTCTCATAGACCATAACCCCCTCTTGAGAAGGGGGTGGTAATGAAGAACAAGGCCATCGCCGACCAGGAGTTCGACTGCTGAGAAGAGGGTAATGTAACGACCATGAAAAATAATCCCTGAACGATATCTTTCTTTCATCTTTCTTTCACTAAATTCCACCTTATCTTATCTTATCAGATAGCGATAACTACTATCTAACCCTCCAACCGCACCCCAGACCCTAATGACATCACCATACATCATACCCTTAACAATATCCTTAGCCATGCCCTATACCCTACCCTCAACCCTCATGGTCTGTGTGTGTATTCCCTAGGTATATAAGTAGTTGATCCATGTACTGTAGTCCCCATTCTTGGAATTGCACTTCTATTCTGGAGATATTGCTTTTAGTGACCTTCAGTCTTGTGTATTTCTTTCATGTTCTGATGTATTCTGTTTAAACAAAAACATATCCAATTGTTTCCAAGGAGTTCCAGCTGAATTATGGAGCCATATGGTCCAATATGTTCATTTATGTCACTATAGGACCATGTAATGGTGGCAACACATTGAGTAGTCAACATGCTTAAGCATGTATAGCATGCTCAAAAGTGCTTATAAGTGTTTCAGTCTGTTCAATGTATAAGATAGGCTCTGGTATGCTCTGAACTGATCACCTTGGGCTATGATCTGTGATAGCATGCTCAAATATGCTTACCACTGCCCAGAGATGTTCAAAACTGTGCAAAAATGTTATATTCAGAAGCATCTGCTTGGGTCTGTTACAGTAGGATGTACTCTGCTCAAAACAGTTCTACTAGCAATTTAGCACTCTCCATACTCGGTATGATGACATCTGCTTGGGTATGCTGGCATGTGGTGCAATAGTGGATTTGGTACTCAGTATGATATGATTTACTTGGGTATGCTAATGTGCAGTATGATAATGGGCCTGGTACTCAATATGATATAATTTGCTCAAATATGCTGGTATGTCTTACCTGCCCATCAATACTGTCAAGAAATCCCCTTTATAACCACTGTCTCAGGAAATCCCATGTCAAAAGTCTGCATCATTGCTCTCCAAGTGACTTCTTTGTCATCAAAGGTTCCTTGCGATTACTTCTACCCCAAGTAGTCATAATAGCAATCCTTGATATTGTGTGTGCAGACATTGCACTTGTGTGCAAAAGTGGGTGAAGGACATTTGGAGCCTGAGAATGAAGTGCTTGAATGAAAACTTGAAGATGAAACTGGAAGGGCCAGGAAGGCTGATAGTACAGGCAGGGATAAAATTGGGTATAGTGTCTCCTAGTACATTTCTCTATTGTATAAGTCCTTTGTCATCCAGGCCTTGCATGCAAGCTACACAAGGACACATCAGATGAAGCTATCAAATGAATCCAAGGTTAAAATATTCTTTGCTTTGTTTTTATAGGCCTGAAAGGTAACTGGTGACTAACATGCCAGATCTGACTTAGTGAGCTCCAAAGGGTGCAATACACACTTTTTTTTTTTTTTTTTTTTTTTTTTCCATCCAAGGACCTCCAGTATCTATCAAACTCTTCCCTTGTATCAGTACTGTTCACCTGCTTCAACCATTGTTGAGCACATAGGTTACTGAGAAACAAACCTAGTTAAAAGGAAACTGGATTGGACAAGTTATATGCACCATCTATTTTTATTTGAGGATTGAATTCACATCTTATCCTTTGCTTTCTTGAATCTATTATGGCCACTAGATTCATCTGACTTAGCCATGGAGATGGATGGTGGCATTGGAAGTGGAAGTGCAGGAATTTTGACATTGGCAGCAGCAAGAGAGTTAATTGAACTAATATTGCCATGTTAACACTGACAACAAATATTGAGTTGTGTCATATCCTGTAATTCCACGAGTCCACCTCCAACACCTCTAGTGCACTATGTGCCAACTCCAGCCTCCTTTTATATATATTGCAACTCCGGACCTCTAGAGTTTATCTTCTCCTTTCATCTATTCTGTAATACTTATTTTCAATACTCATATATCTCTGTTGTTCCTGCATCTTATACCTCCATCATCCTTGCATTTCATACCTCCGTCCTTCCTGACCTTTTATCTCCATTTCCCCTTAGTTACCTGTTCTCCTTTTTCGTTATTCCCTCGAAAATACTTGTATCTCCAAAAATACTTGGACCCCCAGACTTTAGTACTCCATCTCCCATTTTACCTCCATATATAAACCCTCATATCTAGCTTTGTACTTCAGTTAGATTATCAACTTAGATACTGACTTTTGATTTCCAGTTATAAACCCTTTGTTTACCTTTGATCCATATTAATCACCTCTGACTTTATTGTTCCCCTCTGAATCACCTCCGAATCTCCGCTTCGAAATACAAGGACCCGATTGATAGCAAGTGTGCACCATATATGGTGAAGCCAATGTCCTTATTCCCACCAACTCTGGAGTTCTGGAGTTACACCTGGAGATCATCAGCATGGTCTTAACAGTATAATCTAACTTCCACTTGCTGTTCATCTCACTTGAGTTCTTTCATTATCTAGACTCATACCAAGTGGTAACGCCCTGTCATGACCCCCTCAGTACCCTCTGCCTCCACCTCGTCTTGTTACAACACCCTCAGCATCTTCGTGAGCAATTATCAAAGACCAGAGCCCATCAGTCAATTTCATGGGTTCTCCACACATTATACTCCAATCTCAGTCCCTCCATCAGCATCCTCGCAAACTCTGACTCTGGAAGCTAGCCTTCCTCATAGTAACTCCAGTCATGCCTGCCAACGCTCTTGCCCACGAGCAGCGGTATCTGTCATTTCCAATCCTCCATTTGATCCTGGAGATGACTCTGATGATGACTCTGAATTAGATACCTCTTCTGACAAATGAGACCCCCTTCGCAGCCTTGTTGGGGCGATCAGCAGACTTGCTAAGTCTGCCTTGTGTCTTTCAAGCAACTCTAGCCCCAGAATCAAAGTCCAGTCTCTGGACTGAAAGAGACACATGAAACTGAAGGTCACTAAATATGATATCTCCAAAATATAAGTGCAATTCCAAAAATAAGGACTACAGTACATGGGTCGACTATTTATATACTATTGGATATGTGCACAAACCATGAGATATAGGATATGGGTCTAGGGTAGGGCTGAGGGTGTGGTTAAGAGTATGACGTATATATGATGTCACTGGGATCTGGGGCATTGCTAAGGAGTTAGATAGTGGTTATCGCTATCTGATAAGATAAGATAGTTGTCATATCCCAAAATTCGTACAAGTCCAACTCTGGCAACTCTGGCACTCTATACACCAACTCCGAACCTATTTTGTCTATATCGCAACTCCGGACCTCCGGAATTGTCTTTCTGTCTTATATATCCTATATAGTGTATTTCCAATCCCTTTTCACTTCCATCTACCCTATACCCTGTCATCTCCATCTTTCCTGACTTTGTTGTAGTAACCTGCTGACCCTTTCGGCTACATTCCTCCATCTCATTACTTACCCTAGAAAATACTCCTTCCCTCGAAAATACTTGTATCCTCGAAAATACTCAGACCTCCGGACTTTACTACTCTGTCTCCTGTTTCTACTCCATATATAAAGTTGTACCAATAGGGCTTGTACTCCAGTTCAAATATTATTTTAGACCCACCTCCACCTCCATTGACTTCTGTCTGAGTCTTGACAACTCATCTCTAACTTACCTCTGATTGACTTCGGGTTGTTCCCAACCCTTGGTCCACCTTCAACCATTTCTGACCATCTCCGCAAATCTGGGACACCAGGCTCTGACAAGGGTATACCATATACAGTGAAGCTGAAGTCCCATTCCCTTTCCTCAGACATAACTATAGAGTTCTGAAGTTCATACCAGAGTTGACCCGGTCTTAATAGTATATTCGAACTCATACTTGTTCAAGAGTCCACTCATGATGTCTACACATGTCACTAGATCTAGAACCCGTGCCATAGGCACCAACACCAACCCATCTCCACATTTCAACCCCCTTAGCCTTTTCGGAAATAGTTGTTGAGGTCCCAAACTTATCAACCAATTCTGAAGCTTCTTCGCTCAATGCACCCCCATCTCCACTTCTCAAGAGCGCCCCTACCCGCAATCTCCTACTCTAGGAGCATGTGTCATCGAGCTCGACCTCGGAAAAGAAGCTCCTTCTTCTTTCCTATCACCTTCCAGCTGGCGCCCAAGTAAAAGAGTGCTTGGCTTCCATACTCCCTCCAATGATGGCGATCCTCCGGATAACCCTGATTTCCCTGGAGATGATTTGTCAGATAATAACGATTCTGACTTCCTCAGTGATGACAGTGATCACCTCTCTGACTCTGATGACGAGCTCATCCTGCGAGACACCCTCTTTCAGCTTGCGAGTGCCATTAAAGGCCTTGCTCGTTCCTTCCATCGTCCCACCTCCAAATCTACGCCTCACACCAAGGTCCGAGAACTGGACCAGTTTGACAAGACAGATCCCTACAAACTCTGAGTTTTTCTTGTATAGTGCAAGTTGAACTTCTGAGACTGTCCTAAGGCTTTCAGCATGGACCACACCAAAGTCACCTTCATGCAGTTCTATCTTAAGGGTATGGTGCTGGAATGGTTTGAATTGGACCTCCTCCAGATGAAAGACCCCGACCTCCATCTGTTATGGATGGACAACTTCATGGAGTTTGTTTCGGAGCTCCAGACCAACTTCGGTCCTCACAACCCCATCAGAGATGTGGAGCACCAGCTCGACCATCTTTCTATGAAGGATGGTCAACGAATTAACAAGTATGTGGTTGAGTTTAACCGCATCACTTCCCAGGTTCAAGAATATGGAGAAGGCGCCCTTTGGCACCATTTCTACAATGGACTTCCTGACCATATCAAGAACGAGATCTTTCATGTTGGAAAGCCCCCTACTCTCCCCGACCTTTGCCATCTCACCCAAGCTATCGACATGTGCTATTGGGAGTGCAAGTCCAAGATTACTCATTAGGCGAAGCCCACTCAATCTTTCTCTGCCAAATCCTCCAACAAATCCTCCACATCCATATCCCCCACCTCCACTCATAACTCCAGTAGCTTCAAGGACTCCAAGGAGTCTAAAGACAAGGCTGCCTCCACTTCTTCTACCCTCCCAAAACCTAACCTCTCTTTCAAACTCAGCAAGGACGGCAAGCTCACCACTGCTGAATGAAAACACTGCTTTGATGAGAAGCTCTGTATGTTCTGTGGACACGCAGGACACATGGCCAAAGACTGCCTGAGATCTACATCTCATGTGTTGAAAGGCCACGCTGCTACCACTACTCCGAAAGCCAAATCAGAGGCCTCTTCCAAGGCAAAAAAATAGTTCCCAACCTCCATAACTTTGCATGGGAAGGAGGTCGTGGTGATCCCGACTGTGCACCAAAGGAGATTCGTCTCAATGCGTCTGCTCTCTCAGATCCTAAGTCACTCATGCCATCAGTTTCTTTCACTTCCTATCCCATTCCTCCTTTCCCTGCACTCATAGATTCTGGTTCCTCAGATTGTTTCATCAATACCACGTTTGTGAATAAACATAGCCTTTCCACCTATCCTGTGCCTCCGCTTCAGCTCCGGCTATTTGATGGAACCACGAACAGCGCCATAACTTGAGCCATCACCCTCTCTGTCCGTTTTCAAACTGGTGATATCACTCTGACAACGCTATATGTCATTTTGCTGGATTTCTCTTGTTCTCTTGTTCTAGGACACAACTGACTCACCCACCACAATCTGTTGATTGATTGGGTTTCAAGCAGTATCTCTTTCCATGCACCCAAGCAGAGTTTGCCAGTACCTCCGAGCTTCCCTCTGCAGCCTTTGGCTGACCTGACTTCATCCAATCTACCCAGTTTCTCCGATCGCAAAGCTCCTTCGATTGCAATTATCAGTGCCTCTGTGTTTGCACTGGCCTGTCACCTCGAGAGCTCTATGCAGTTTAGCATGCAGATCTGCCCTAAGGAGAGTGACCTCCACTCTGCCTCCATCACCTTTAAACCTCCTGCTGACCTCACCAGTGTTTCTTCGGAGTATCATGACTTTGCCGATGTCTTCAGCAAAAGCAAAGCTGATACACTCACTCCGCATCATAAACATGACTTGAAGATCAACTTGGAGGAAGGCACATCACCTCCCATCGGCACTACATACTCCCTTTCTCCCTCCAAACTCAAGTCCCTCTGTGTGTTCCTCGATGAGCACCTTGCAATGGGGTTTATTCAACTTTCCTCTTTCTTTCACACTGCTCTGGTCCTCTTTGTCCACAAAAAGGACGGTTCCCTCCGCCTTTGCATTGACTTTCAAGGACTTAACAAAATCATGAAGAAAAACCGCTACCCCCTTCCCCATATCTCTGACCTCCTAGACGCTCCAAGCCATGCCAAAATCTACACCAAAATCGACCTCCGGCATGCCTATCACCTAGTCCACATTACGAAGGGAGATGAATGAAAGATGTCCTTTTGAACACGCTATGGCTTGTATGAGTGGCTTGTCATGCCATTTGGTCTTACAAATGCCCCTGTGGCTTTTCAGTGGTTTGTTAACATTGTCTCTGCTGATCTTTTGGACATTTGTGTTATAGTCTATCTGGATGACATCCTTATCTACTCCGCAGACCCCACCTCTCACAAAGAACATGTCCAGAAGGTCCTCTAGAGACTCTGCAAACATGGCCTCTACGCAAAACCTGAGAAGTGCAAGTGGTCCACTAATACTATTGAGTATCTGTTATGACTTTATTGCAAATGACTCAATCAATCCACAAGGCTCGGACAAAGCTTTGTAGGATACATGATTCCTGGCTCAAGGATGAGGGTATGGGGGTCTTCTCTGCTCAACACAGTCTACAATGACCAGATGGTCAAGGCAATAACTAGCATGGTGAACAAAATGGATTAGACTGGGAATTCCAATTGCAGAGTGCTACTTTATATATTGTACATGCACACACACAGACCATGCTATGCGTGGGAAGGATTACCATAAATAGACTAAGTGATACCACGATTGTGAGAGAAAGATAACAGAAATGAAAAAGGACTGTGTGAGAAGAGTGGAAATTAAAAGGGCAAGGTCACCTTGTGTTATGACATCATTAGTTCTAGACCTGGTCATGTGAGGGTTACCACAGTCACATGTGCAGATCACGTGACTGAGAAAAGAAAAGATACAAGTTCAAAAAGTTTGAAAATGTTTATATTATAACACTACCCCCTTTTTATGACTTGAATTCCAGGCGAGTTGTGGTGTGTTCAGCGACTGTGAGATTCTCGAAAGGAGAGAAAAGAGAAGCGAAGGAGGATGCTGTGAGTCCGCAGAGTTTACAAGGGGCAGAGGGATTAGATTTGTGGAAATTGGCAACTGCCAAAGGGGCAGTGCTAATGATATCTGACGATTCCCATGTGCGATCAGTTTCATCATATCCCTTCCAATGCACCAGATATTCCAACTTCCTATTTTTTAAATGCGATGAGGCTATGTAGTCCACCTCAAATTGTTCTTCCCCTTCCTGGTCCACTTCAATTGTGTCGGGTCAGACTTTAGGCTGTCCTGATAGAGTTTCCCGATAAGGTTTTACATGAGAGATATTAACTGTGGGATGAATGTGAATGGTGTTGGGGAGTTTAAGCGTAACAGTGTTAGGAAGGACTGTGGTGATAACGTAGGGTCCAATCCATTTTTGGGTTAATTTCTTTGCTGTATAAGGAAGTTTAAGTTTATCTGTAGAAAGCCAGACTTGCTGACCGATAGAATACTCTGGGGCTTCAGAACGACTCTTCTTCACAGAAACAATCATGCGATCTCAGGTATTTTTGAGTGCTGCTTCTATCTCCTTGTGTGAATGACCCATTTCTCCGGCAAAGCCAGCTAACCTCCCTTCAAAACCCATGCGAGGGGTGTAATTTCGTGTGACGTTGAAAGGGATAGAGCCGGTTGCAGTTGTGATGGTATTATTGTGTGAGAATTGGACCATTTTGAGCCAGTCAGCTTATTCATGTTGCTTCTTTCCTACGTAGATGCGGAGATATTGTTCTAGATCTCGATTAACATGCTTTGTTTGACCATCGGTTTGTGGAAGATAGGCCGTGGAAATCTTTTGAGAGATACCAAGGAGTTTACATAATTCCTTGGTAAAAGCAGACACGAATTGAGGACCACGATCGGAAACTAGCATACAAGGGAGTCCGTGTATGCACCAAACATGGTCTCTAAATAATTTTGCTAAGTCCGAAGAAGAACATGTATCGTAAGTGGGAATAAACACAACTTCTTTGGAGAAGTGGTCTACTACCATGCAAATAGCTGTGAAAGAATGTGATTCGGGTAATCCTATAATGAAATCAACTGAAAGATCTTCCCATGGTTTTTTAGCCACAGGCAAAGGAAGGAGTTTTCCTGCCGGTGCTTTTGACTTTCTCTTCATAAGGGCACACACTTGGCAGCTATCTACATATGTTTTAATGTCTTTGGTGACACCAGGCCACGAAAAATAGCGAGTGAGAGTATGTATAGTTTTAGAATGTCTGCCATGACTGGCAATGGGAGAATTGTGACAGAGAGTAAGGAGACAAGTACATAACGAAGGAGGTACAAAAACTTTGTTTTTGTCATTTTTGAAAATGTTCATAGAAGCATCAAAAAGGAAGTCGTTCACAGCATCCACTTCAAGAGAAGCAGATTCCAATTCCAACTCAGAAAGGAAGTCCAAAGATAGAGAAACTGAATTGATAAAAACAGTGGAAGGCAGAATCGTAATATTGGCATTATGATTCTGCACAGCCTCACCATGGTCTGGACGATGAGAAAGTGCATCGGCCCGGCCATTAGAAGAATCTGGTTTATAAACAAATATATAGTTGAACTCCTGAAGTATGGCATGCCAACAGGCCTGATGACCACTAAGAGTTTGTGGCTTCTTCCAATATTCCAGATTCTTGTGATTGGTCCAGATCTCGAATCTTTCGTGACCAATAAGATAGTGGCACCACTCTTCCAGCGCCCAAATCACTGCAAATAATTCCTTATCATAAATAGGGTAATTGTGCTCGGCCTATCAAAAAAATGGAAAATAAAGGCGATAGATTGCCAATTACCATCGTTGCATAGAGTGGAGAGCACAGCTCCCGTGGCAATATCTGAGGCATCTGTTTCTATCTGTACATCTTGTTCTTGATTAGGATAAGTGAGAAGTGGGGTGGTAGTGAATTTCTTTTTGAGGGCATCGAACACCACTTGTTGATTGGGACCCCATATGAACGGAACGTCTTTCTTGGTAAGATCGTTCAAGGGGCATGCGATCTTGGCAAAGCCCGAAATGAAACACCTATAATAATTACAGAGACTGAGGAATCCTTGGAGCTGCTTCAACCTGGTGGGAACTGGCCACTCTAAAACTCCAGTGACTTTCTTCTCCTGCATTTCCACCCCCTTTTTAGATACAACCATACCGAGAAAGTCCACTTTGTCCTTCAAGAAGTGACACTTGGAGGATTTAATGTAAAGGTCATTATTGCGTAAACAACGGAGAACCTCTTTTACAACCTCCTCGTGCTCCTCCCAAGTCTTCTTCAACATAAATATCATACAATCATCAATATAAATAATGACTACAGTGTATATGTCGTTAAATATGTTGTTCATCATTTGTTGGAAGGTAGGGGGGGAATTAGTCATACCGAAATACATTACCATGGGTTTGTATGCACCAATTGGGGTAACAAAGGCACCTTTCCATTCATCGCCTTCCTTGATCCGCACATTGTTATAGTCCCAACGTAAGTTAAGTGCCATAAACATGTCAGCATTTTTCAGCCAATCTATGAGCTGTGGAATTAAAGGAAGCAGATAGGAATTCTTGATGATACCCTCATTGAGGTAACGGTAATTGATGACCATTCTTTTCCCACCATCCTTTTTTGAAATAAAGAAAACAGGAGAGGTTTGAGGTGATTTGGAAGGAGCAATGTATCCTTTTTTGAGCTCCTTATCGATGAATGCGCGAACTTCGTCCATTTCAATGTCCAATAGGGGAATTACTCAACCCTTCTTTGGAATGAAGTCTGGCTTGAGATCTATGGCATAATCCCAAGGCTTTCATAACAGCATTCTTGTTGACTCCTGTTCTGAGAAGACTTCAAGGAACTCGTGATACACCTTGGAGACTTGATCTTTTAGTCCTTCTTCGATAGTATGTAAAAAGAAAGGACTTGGTTCGAAATAATTAGAAGCAGGAGGTCCAGAACCCATAATTTTGCAATACTGAGTGCAGCACAGAAATGAAATAGTCTTCTGCACTCAGTTGACCTCAGGATTATGGCGGAAAAGCCAATTGTACCCGATGATCATGCGATGTGTACCAAGTTTAGATATATAAGTGTCTATAATTTCATAATGTCCAGCGATTTCCACAATCAAGGTTACCGCATGTTGAATTTGGCCAATAGTGCCTTCTGATCCATTAGCATTATGTATCTTAATTGGGTTATTGAGGGTGAAGAAAGGAATTCCATGATGTAAAATGTAGTCCTGATCAATGAAAGTGTGGGTAGCACCAGAGTCCAAGAGAGCTTTGAACTGGTGGCATTCCCACTGACCATCTCTTTGGCAACGTATGACAGTCTCAAGTGAGAACTCTCTGCCAAATGACAATATCATTGCGCAATGTTGGAAAGTCATGACACACGAGAGGGGTTTATAAATAGAACTAATTTTTTGTTGTTTTTGGAGAGAATTAAGCACACTATTATTTAATTCTGGTGCCACGCTCAATTGAGATGCTCTCATGGAAGAAACGGACAAACTACATAATACAGAAGAAAGATCAGAAATAGGAAAATCAGAATCTGTACAAGACGTAAAAGAAGAAGAAATAGGTCCAGGCA
>JBBPQZ010000426.1:0-15872 GCA_038092795.1 Boletus rubissimus
GACCGCTTGGAGGCCTCTCCAGCCAATGAGAGGGCCAATTTCAGCTGCTCGACCGTCTACAGATGTGGCCCGGCTGATGATTTGTCAAGTTCGGTTCATCTCTGATCAATATCGTCTCGCTTGGTGCTGCCGGAAGGTCATAACTCGAGGATGGCTTGGCAAAAGCGTGGTATTGACCGCTTCTAGGACGTACCCTTCAATACATCATCATTACAATGTCTGAAAAAAAAACGGATGGATCGTATCAAGCAGACGTACCTAGACAGAACTTGAGGGACGTAGATGGTAGTGGCGTTCAAAAAGGTTTGAACATTGGCCGTGAGCGTGAACTAGTTATGGAAGGGAGTTTCGGAGGAGTTCGAGAGGCGAGGTCTCAGGCTGTATTGTTTGACGTCCAGGCGAACATGGCTTCCGACTGTCGCTCGTCAAGTTGTTCTTACTTGGATCCAAGCTTCCTGAACCTGTTCATGATCCGAATCATATCTCGGCTGCAGGATTTGGTTCACGACGAGTGTACAATTTACATAAGACCAGCTCTCGACATACCGTCCCCGACTCGAAACACGTGTGCATCCTGGCAGCACGTTCTCGGGAAACTTTGGACGCGCTCAAACTTCAGATGAATGTTCTCTATAACATGGGAGCCGAATGTACATCTGGACACTGGCATACTTAAACCATGTCGGGCTGGGCCTTCTCGAGCCCTTCCTACGTGTTTCTCCACAGCTCGGTTGTCGCAGAGTCAGGCTTGATGCTATAGAAAGATCCGAGCTTCTTTTTCAACACCGAGTCGCCAATCATCGTTGTCCCGAGGTATGAATCTCCGCGTCGTTCAGGTTAAATAATGTCTTTTGACTCTGTTCTGACATACTGGCACTCAAGTGGCTCTGTCGTAGGGACATTCTCTTCCTATCAACCCCCATGCACGGTGTCGGATTGGTGACATAATAGTGCACAAGGTACCCAGTGGGGAAATTCTTTCGTGCACTGTGCACTCGTCTCGTTGCGATCTGTACTTACACGCCAGACTGGTTAGAGAAATATGCTGGGACCGACTCGGTTGATGGATGCAGAACTGTTGTCGAATTCCTGGAGCAACGCCACATTGCGAGTGCATATCGTATGTCTTTCTGGGCGGCGATTTCCTTGGTGTTTACTTATCTATTTTCTCCTAGCTTCTTGCTGTGTATTAGATCCATAAAAATTCTTCTGGTATGCATGGTTTTCACTGAACCAACCTCGATGTCGCCAAAATTCGAACAGAGCACCAGTACAACATAGTGTCACAACGAGGATGAGCTAGGTATGCCAGTCAGATCAGGCGCCATTCACTCGGTCACGAGCCTCTGTTTCGATAAGTGCCTTGAATCTAGCCAAAAGGCACCGTGGCACCGTGGGATGGTGCCTTTTGGCAAGATTAGCGCCACCGTCACTGCCTAGTTATGTGTAGCTTTACTTCCCTCAGTGCGATAATTGTCCAAACGTGTCTTACAGGCTAACGGCGACCTGCTGTTCCATGCGGTTTTCATTTTATTACTATATGGCCTCCCAATTGGTGACGCAATTGATTGTCAAGGATCGTGGCTGCGGCACCGCTGAATCTGGATTCCAGATTTCCGCCTGTCCACCAGGGGTGGTAGGCACCTTCAAGACTACGAAGTATGTTGTTCTAATGTCACGAGATCGACAAGACTCAACATGTGGCACTTTACTGAAAAGGCTAGTTTAAAGAGGGGGCATGGATCGTGTTCTGTCCCTCGCCTTCCTGCATTATCAAAGCACCTCACCTTCCTGAACCATGTATACAGTTGGCCTACAATCAGCTGCCGACGCCTTTCTCATGTCGAGTCTCAAGGCCCAAGTGATCGTGGCTCTCTTCATTCTTTTTGCCCTCCTGGTTTTCAGTCATGGTTGGTCCAAGAACTCGGACCTCTCCGCACAAACCCCTGTCTATTTACCTGGTTCCCATCTCCTTGCCATCGTTCCGTTCTTTCGACGACGCTTCGACTTCCTCAACGATGGTTTCCGCAAGACGGAAGAGAAGATATTTCAATTTAATATGTTGCGCGTTCGTGCTCCACCTACCTCTCAGACTCCAACGTGGATTACTAACGTCATCCCCAGGATACCGTCGTCGTCGTATCTGGGGAGTCGGCACGCAAAGCATTCTTCGCGAACATGGCTTTCGATTTGACAGAAGGGTTCAAGGTTCTGTCTGGTGCGGTACGTGTTGCTTTCCCTAGCCTATCTACATCAATTATAATATACCACTATTAGATCCCCATGGTCAAGGGTGTCACCTCCGATCTCCAAACCCGCAGAATAGCCCTCATCCACAAACGTCTTATTTCCATGCAGAAAAATGACCATCTTAGGCAACGTACGCGTGGCTTACCTCCATTTGTGCATATTACTGATCACCCCGATACAGTCATTGACCCCATTCTGGACAATTGTCACCGTGTTATGGACACTTGGGGGGCGAGCGGAACATTTGACCCCTTTGAAAAAATATATGAAGTATGCTCTTGAACGACAGCGTGTTCACAGCAATTAATGGTTTTCCCCTGCATTCACGGCAGCTCGCTTTCCAAACCACTGTACACAGTATCACTAGTCAAGAAATCGCAAATGATCCTGCACTGGTTGCGCAGCTCAAAAGCCTGTATGATACACTGGACAGTAGAACTACCCCGACTACTGTTCTGCTTCCTTGGCTGCCAGGTCCGAGTATGCTCAAGAAGTTACTTGCGACCAAGAAGGTTTACGACATTGTCTCACGCGCCATTGATATCCGGGTGAAAAGCGGCAAGCTTCAAAACGACACACTCCAGATGCTTATCGATGCACAGGATGAGCAGCAAGTGATTGTGGGAGTGAGTCATCAAATATTGTTTTTCTGGTATTCCGTTGACTCCTCTCTAGTTCATGATGGGTTTGCTCGTTGCGGGAGCCAGAGCGACTGGTGCCATAGCATCATGGCTCATAATCTTTCTGTGCCTCGACTTGGAGTGGAAGGACAAGGCCATCTGTGAGATCGAAGAACTACTGTCGACATACAGTCCGGAAGCAGCAGCTAGTACTTCGCCCTCATCACATTTAACATCTATTCCATTGGAAGTCTGGGAAGCAGAAACGCCTGTCCTAGATGCCCTTATCCACGAGACACTTCGGATTGCGCAGCCACACACTGCCATGCGTCGCAACCTTGGACCTGACACAATCATTGATTCTAAAACCATTCCCTCAGGGGCATATGTTGTTCATCCATTCTCAGATGTTCATCTTAACCCAGAACTATACCCCAATCCATGGAAATTCGACCCGAGCCACAAGGAGACGACGACACCGCTCGGCTACGTTGGATGGGGAGGTGGTGAGTGTGCAGTGCAGCATATAACGTTACGTGGCTGGCGGTGAAGTTGACATTGGTTCACAGGTAAGATCATCTGCCTTGGCCAACGTTTGGCGAGAATGGAGCTCAAGCTCATCACTTCGATGATGCTATTAAGGTTCCGGTATTCGACTGTGGACTCGCGGGGTGCACGACCCGACCCCATACCACGACCCAATTGGAACGATATCTTTTTATGTCGCCCCGACGAAGACGTCTATCTTGTCTTACAGATGTGAGTTCAAAGCTGGTGGCGATGCGTCCACCCTGACATCGCTGCGTTATGTACCTTTGTTTCCGTTCACTTTGTTCATCAGTCGCTCAAAATCTGCACTCTTTGTTTTTGATACAGCTTTCGTTGTTGTCTTTGTGGTCCCCATCATCACTTTATACGCTTTGTTTCTACTTTCTTAGATTAAGCCGGAGCTAGCGTGAGTGATCATCCATGGCTGTCATCAGTGGCATCGCAGGGGTGGACAAATAAGCGTAGTTGGCCAAATTAATTCAACATCTTCATCTTCATCACTCGCGCCACCAAGCCCCACACGGATTCACTCGCAGCTCAGAACTGGAATTGGATAGATCGCCGACTACGCTACGATATGGCTTGGGTATAAAACAATCTGGGAGCTGATGGCCTCAGGCAGTCTTACTACCTCGCGAATGCAATCAAAAGCAAGTCATAGCACCTGCCCACCCAACACGGTTAGCAAGATTAAAGACTGGATCGAACGTCGGACACAACGGAATCCAGACCTTTCTAGAGTAATCCAGAGCGAGCCCTAGAGCACTGCCTGTACCTGAATCCAGCAGAACTCCGTCCCGTCGTCCTTGCTAGGTCGAACACGCTGCACGTTTCGCCCGACGGTGCCACTAAAGCAATCACTTCCTAGTTGTCCTTTTACACTGTGACGGACACTCACAACAATCCACATGACAGCAGATCCTTATCCTTACCATAATCGGCATGCCGATCATGATCACGGATGGATGGCAGACCCTCTCTGGCCTAATCCCAGCTCTAGATCTGTGTCAAAGCTTGAATCAGACGAAAAAATGACGCTGGAACTTCGAGTCCAGAGATTTTGACACGCGAAGAGTGCACCGATCATTATAAGGACAAGGTTTCTCGGTGGCGCACTGCTCAGCAAGTCATCGAGGTAATCTTGTCGTCACTTTCTTTTTTAGACCGCTAATGATAAGACTAGCGTACCGCCGCCGAATCTGCTGACGATTTCAGCTATATCTCCGGTGACATCACACAATTGCCCGATGAAGTCCAAAAATGTCCCCGCCAGCTGGTGGAGAATGCTATCGATCCTCGGAAATGGTGGGTAATAACAGGTGTTTATACCCTAATTGCATCCTTGTCACTAGAATATCCGAGTGTTCCTTGTAAGTGATTATTTTCTCCCTGCTACTTCGACGATATCCTTGCTATGTCCCCGGCTCTACTGTTTCTGGCCCATGACCCCGACGGTCATTGAGCGCGTGTTCTCCCATGGTCGGGATTTACTCTACTCCGCTCGAGACCGCCTATCATTTTCATCTACTTGGTGCTACACGACGACTTGTTTGAGATAATCAAACCATGCAACAAGAGAAAGGTAACGGAGGATAACCAAGCCGGCCCCCAAATACGCCGTACCCTCGCATTGATGGTGTGCTTCAACGTGTGTCAAATAAAATTTCAAGAGATCGAAAACCAATTTCTCCAGCGCATATGCGCCGTGATCGCTAGATTATCGATGTCCTCCATCCTTTATCCATGTGATCATTTTTCCACGTCCGATGGAAAATCCCGAAACACGTCTGCATCCATCGCCTTGTCAAAATTTCGTCGTATCATATGAAATCAATCGCGGCCACCGAGCCATCTGTCGGGCTTGATCCTGCTGAGATGCAGTCACTGAAGTACAGACGAAAATGTTCACCCACTGGCAAATCAGATACTTGTTTCACTATCAGATAATCTCAGAGCCGTATACAGGCCTAGAATAGGCTAACCTTGTCTGCACTGGCAAGGCAATGAAGGGTTATCAGATTTGAAACTTGATAGCCAGACTACAATGCCAGGAACGAGACTGGACCACCAGCCGCATGAGATCCCATGAATTCGGGCATAATTTCCTTGAGATGTCAAATGTGGTATGTCGGATCCAACTTTCCATCTGGGGTATCACATATCGAATACCCGTTCCAGAAATGTATAGGTGCACGGGGATATAGGGACGTTGGTGCACCGGTGCATAATCGTGAAAGTGCCACAGCGATATCATTCAATTCAAATCCTACTGTCTGGTTCCAAAACCGCGATGAACTTCCCCGATGATCGTGATGGTACAGCGACCACAATCGATAGCCTCCTCGCGAAGGAGCGCCTTGCAACTATACAGCAGGTGGACTCGTTGACGTGGGTCACTGACTCACTGCGAGTAATTTGGAACAGGCGAACTGGACCAAGCTCTGTAGGGTGACTACGACGTACGGGTACAAGAAAGACTACCGCTATCTCTAAGAGGTGCAGATATACCGTACGCGTGCCAATGGGCTTACATAATTCACTGGCAAAAGGTTCATAGGGGCGCAGCAGTTGCAGCGTCCCCTCGTCGAACGTCATGTGTGTATGGTATTACACCCAATATAGAGAGCCATAGCCAATGGAAACAAGCAAAAAACAGCGATGCGTCATCCCGTCCATCGTCTATGCCTCCCCCATTGATACATCCCCATTCGCACCACCATTCGCGGTGGAGACGGTAATCTCCTCAAATACCAACGAGCCCTGTTGTTCCTTGAGCCATTGTACGCTACGCTTTTCGTCCATGAAATATGTGTAGGCGCGACGAAGATCTTCGACGTCGACTTTCTCGGCTTTGCGTTTCCGTGCGATCACTTGGGCACACGAGATCAGGTTGAGCGCGTACCGCAACGTCGTCGAGCCCGCCATCGATGTCAGGACGTTTAGTGCATCCGACGTCAGCGTCACGTCCTCTTCTTCACATCTGTCCGAGATGTACATCTATCAGCCAGCCAGTCCTAAACAAACACACGAGGACGATGGACATTACCGAATCTGGATGATTTGTTGGATATCGTCGTCCGTGTAGGGTTTCGTGCTGACGATCAAGACGCGGTCGAGGAGATCCACTGGGAGACCGTGTGGACTGCGCACGTTGGTCCCTCGTATTCTGGACATGCCACGGTTGGATGCCATGATGACCAACGGCGAGAGTTCGCTTTCCAATGCCCGGTTCAGGAACGAGAAGCATTCAATGTCGAGCATGTGGACTTCGTCAATGAATAGCACCTGCAAGCGCGCGTCGTCAGCAAATCGATCACGCGCGAAGAGGAAAGACCGACGCCGGGGATGATTTCCGCTTTGCCTTCTTCCCGCCATTCGGCGACTTTGGTGTTTATTTGGTCTCGCAGTTCGGGTTTGATTTCTCCCGTGTCGCCGGCAAAGAGTGCGAGGAAACCTTGTGTTCTGCTGTTGATGACGTCAATTTCGTGGAGGGAGACTGTGTGGACGACTTCTTTGCGTTTTTGTATTTCGCCTTCTGGGCATTGCACGAATTTTGTCTGTAGGAAGGAACTTGTGTGAAGTATAGGTGGGGCAGGTAGAGGATTATAGGCGTACATCTGCACCCATGGCATCGTAGTCTCTAGAACGGGCAAAGGAACGACCAATTTTTGAGACCTTGCCCGAGGTTTTGTCGATGACGACGACATCGCCGGCAAGTACCTTTTCTTTCGACAGTGCGTCGATCATTTTCGTTCCAAGATCATATATCGTCTCCATATCCGTCGTTTTGATGGTCAATTTTCCGGTTTTTGTAGCCTACACGGAAGGTCATGAGAGGGTTTATTCAAATCTCAAGTAGGGAAACGTACGCCTGTAAGGCTTCGGTCGATTTGAATTTCGACAATCTCTCCCTCGATGATTTCCGTTTCCTCCTTAATGCGTACACCAATGCTTCTCCGAATGGCTTGCGTGAGCGCTTCAGTTTTGGACATGGAGAGCGAAAAGACTTCGCTGCCAGCGATCATCGTAAAAGGGACGTCCGCGCCGAGCGTCTGTGCCATGCCTAGAAAGAGGGTCAGGAGACTCCGACTTGACATCATCATCGATTAGTACACACCGAGTGCAATGGCTGTTTTTCCCGTCGAAGGTGGTCCAGCGAACAAGATGGCACGTCCCGCTATCCGTCCCTCTTGCACCATCTTGAGAATCATACCGGCCGCTTTGCGGGCTTTGCCTTGACCGACCATGCCTTGGGAGTTTCCACGTGGTTCGAGTCGGTCGTCGAGGCCGAGGCCGCGGATGTGCGAGTGTGCACCTGAAGAGTCAAGTATGAGTACTTGAGTCGGTCACGGGTGTGCGGCACGAGGTGTGGGACTGACCTATCCGCTCTATCTTGGTGATGTCTCGCAACTCGGACGTCCCTGCTGTGATCTGGGTAGCCTGTGCGTCGCCATGACCGTCAGTGCACCGACAAGGAGGAAGACCTTGTCGACCGTACCATTAGGTTTTGTGTAAACGACGCGTATTGTTTGTGTGGCGCAAACAACTGGTTGGGGATTGGACCCGAAAAGAATTTCTCCATCTTGCGTTTTTGCGGTCTTGGGTGTGTATCAACCACGTTCGATTCAACGTCGAGCTCAATCGCTACGGTGAGCCTACACAAAATGTTTGGTCTACGTGCAGGTACCAGTCTCCTGCGGAACCTCGCAGTCCAGTCAATGTCCCGCCCGGTTGCGACACCAGCCCTCCACGCCCTGACACCAGCCTGGACCCCCTCCCGCACATATGCCGCCCGCACCACCCGCGAGACCATCGCCTCCTACGACACCGTCGTCACCGAATTTAAAACCTACAAACCCATCACCCCCGGCATCCGTCACCTCCGCCGCCCTCTCAATGCCCACCTCTACAAAGGCAAACCCATCCGCGCCCTCACCACTGCCCTGCGCAAAAAAGGCGGACGGAACGCCACGGGGCGGATCACGGTGCGGTTTCGGGGTGGGGGACACCGGAGGCGGATTCGGATCGTGGATTTCTCGAGGATGGAGCCGGGGCCGTATGATGTGGTGAGGATCGAGTATGATCCGGGACGGTCGGGGCATATCGCGCTCGTCAAGGCGAGGGATCCGAATGCGGAGGGGAAGGCGAGGTGGAAATATATTCTGGCCCCGGAGGGACTGAGAGCGGGGGACGTCGTGGAGAGTTACCGTTCCGGTCTGCCAGCGTCGCTGGTCCAATCCGCTCGTAGCGCCGAGGATGACACTGGGGACGAAGACGGGGGAAAGAAAATGTGGTCTGTGGATGAAATTGCGCAGCGTGGCAAGGACCAGTCGACGTCAGACGCGCTGCTCATCGGTATTCTCCGTGGGGCGATCATCAAGTTGGGCAACTGCATCCCTATCAAGCTCATTCCGACGGGTACCATGGTGCATAATGTATCCCTCGATCCTCTAGGTAAAGCTATTCTCGTACGCTCTGCGGGGACGTTCGCGCAGGTCGTGCACCACGAGGAGAATGGCCGATACAGTCACATTCGACTTCAGAGTGGTGAAGTCCGCAAGGTGTTGTCGAATTGTGCAGCGAGTATCGGAAGGGTTAGTAATCCGTTGTGGGACGACCGAAAGCTCGGTAAAGCGGGGAGAAATCGATGGCTAGGTTGGAGACCCCGCGTGCGCGGTGTTGCTATGAATGCGTACGCTATTTTGTCTCTTTGGGCGCCGCATTTACTGATGGTCTCATAGGTGCGATCACCCCCACGGAGGAGGACGTGGTAAATCTAAGTCCAACAAACATCCAGTGTCGATATGGGGTTGGGGCACCAAGGGTAACCGTACACGCAAACCAGGTGCCAAAGGGCCGTCGGGGAGCAACAAGATGGTGATCAAAGAGCGACCACGGGGCAAGGAAAAGCCTGGTACTGCATGATTTGTCTACTCCTGTGCTAGATATGTTTCATACATTCGTTATTTGGCTCGATCGTATAAGAGAACGCGATCACGTGATATACGCGTACTGCCACGCGTTCGTTTGGATGCTGGCAGCTTAAATACCGTTGCCTTGTTTAAGAACCCATCCTCGTTCCATCCTGCTCGTCGTCGCCGTCGACGACGATCACGACGATCATGCAATCCTCCACGCTTTCCAGGACATCCTCGGCAGCGAGCATATCTTCCGACGATGCCGCGCGTCGGACACGCAAACGTTTCACCAGTGTACAGCTCATGATGCTCGAGCAGCTCTTCCACCAATCCTCCCATCCCACGCGTGAAGAACGCGAAGCAGTCGCACAAGCCGCAGGCATGTACGTCCATCTCAATTCTTGGTCCCAAGTTATATTAGCCTATCCAATCCCACCTTATCTTCCCTTCTTTCGTCACGAGGCACGACTAACGCGGGCGCGCATATTGACAGGGAAATGAAATCCGTCACGATTTGGTTCCAAAATAAGCGCCAGACGGAGCGCAAAGTTGCACTGCACCATGCGACGAGTCAGCCCACAGACGGGCATCGTGCCGCGCCATTCCCCTCTTCATCCTCCCCGTCGACCCTTTCCTCGCCCTATGCGTCCACATCAACGTCCTCGGCGTCGTCCCATCCCATTCGGGTACCGCACACACGGACGCTCTCCATGTCCCTCTCGACCTCCTCTACTCACACACACGCCCACGCCCACACCCATACACCCCGTCGCAAAATCACCCCACCCCGCCCCCGCCCCTCCCTCGATCGCGTCGCTACCCGCTCTGAGTCCCGCCTCCCCCCGCCCCGTACGCCGACGAAACCACGCGACCCACACGCCTCCCTGTGGGACAACATGCCCTCTTCGCCGCTTGCACCCCCCCTCAGTCCGCCCTCGCGGGACTTGGTCGAGTTTATGGGAAGTTGTCGGACGTTGGAGTGGGCATGCGCAGCGGCGAGGTTGGCAGGGAAGGAAGGAAGGCGGCAGCCACCCGCTCAGACGCGGGATCCTAACCACGAACGTGATGGCCGTGACCGGGATGGTGACGGTGACGGTGACGGGCATGGGATCGCAGGGGACGACACAGAAGAAGACGACATCGAGGCGGTGACGCCCGAGGGGAGTCTCGGCGTGTCGGACGCTGCACGGTGGCATGGTGTCCAGGCCTCGCGGACGCGTCCACGTCTCCCTCCACCCTCGCTCACGCCCACATCCAGTTCTGTTTCGGGGTCTGCGCCGAGAGAGGAGTGGCTCACATACGTGGATGGGCCGGGTATGGGAGGGAAGGATGCACCACAGGACGAAGATATGATGCGTGCGGCGCTGGCGCTGTGTGGACTCGGTCGGAGAAGTGGATGAGTCGCATGATGCTGGCGGCTCTCGAATCCATCCCTGTCCTTCCCATGCACGGCTCAGGTGCATGACATACGGGTAGAATGTAGATAGTACATATACATCTTGGTACATATCGAGCGGGTTGATGTATGAAAACGGCCCTTGTGTCGACCCCGAGCAAGCGACTCGGCGCATCCTTTTTTTTTTTTTCAGATCTCGTTGGATATACTTGGTAGATCTTGTGCATATTCTTGATGTTATCTTAGAAGTCTGGAGGCAAAGAGGAGGTGGGCGTCCTTCGACCGATCGAGAATGTGGTTCAGGAGGAAACTCTTCCAGAGTCTGAGTATCCCATCGGGGATCGTGCTCCACGAACCACTTTCGGGCACCACTAGTACTGCAAACAGATCCCTGCAGCTCCACTACCAAATACTTCGACGGCAGAAACGGACGTTTGCAAGAAACTTTGTGGAGCCACGGAGATGACGACTTGCATTCTTCACCGACTCCACCGACTCCACCGACTCCAGCCCCACTAGATCCACTAAACGTCGTACTCGTTCCACCCGCGTATCTAGTCTACACCCAACGAATCTCGAACAACGTGTACCCCCCTTCGTCTGCCCGACTCACCCCATCCACCCTCTCCACTTCTTCTCTACTCACGATCACAAGACGCTCACGCTCCCCTTCCCTGTCACCCACGCACTCACCCACCCCACCAGGGAACGCCTCCTCGACCGTCTTCCCCAACCCCTCGTGTCTTCCAGTCGTCCTCACCGGAATCATCAACCAAAACACCCCACCTTTCTTCAACGTCCGCCCGACACACCCTCTAATCCAGCTCGCATGCTCGCGACGGTATACCACGTCCGCCGCGAGCACGATGTCGTACACACCCCCATCCCCACCCTCGCTCACACCAACACCGACACCGACGCCATCGGTACAAGGCACCGCACACCAATCAAGCTTTTCTACAGACACACCCACCGTGTTGTGATTATGCTGCACGTTCCAAACGAGGTTCTCTAACACAGCCGGGTGGTAATCCGTCGCTTTAATCTTGGCTTGGACCGACATCCGAGAGAGGATCTGGGCGGCTGTGATACTGAGTAGACCTGTCCCAGCGCCGAGCTCGAGGAGTCGGCGTTGACGGACGGCCACCTTCGTATCCTCGGTGATGGCGGTGGTACAGGGATGGAACGCCCCAAGGTATCGTTCTGGATCCGAGCACATGTGCTCCGCAAAAACGATGGCGCTTCCCCAGCTTTGTAGTCCGACGGCAGTATGATCGGTCCCATCGACAGGTGCATCATTCAATTCGACCGTGATCGGTGGTGCCGGCGACGAAAGGTCCCGACTACGGCAACGACGACACGGCGGCATACGAAACGGAAAGACAAACGTCCGAGTCAACGCTTCTTCGGGTGCGTCGTCGCCCGCGAAGCGTGCGAGGAGTCTTGACGCGTCTTCGAGGCGCATCGTTCGCGCTTCCTGCTCCTCGGACGCGGGAGAAGAAGAATCCGCCCCACAGACCCAAGCATCACCCCGTTTCACGAATCCAGTCAGCCATTTGATTGCGTATCCGCGCTCGAGCTCGTCTGAGCGTAATACGTTCAACCCCTCTTCCTCCGTCTCTGCTTCGTCTCTTGTTTCTTTTGCTCCGTCTTCTTGTTCATCCTGGTCGTCTTCCTCGGCAGATGCGTATCCAGAATCGGGGACATCATCGTGATGGACGAGGCACGCCGTTCGCTTGGGTCGCAAGGCTGGTACAGCCTCTGACAGTGATTGCTTGAGTACTGGTAGGGCACCCATCACCGTCGATGACAGTGCGTGTGGAAAATACACGTCTCGGAGTGTTCGCAGTGCTTCCCCGACGCGTGCCGCATTGCAAGCGTGGAGGGTAGCGAGCGCCGGGAGGACTGCGGTGGGCGAGACGGGGTGTATCATCCGTTTGAAGTGAATTGGTATCGTTTGGTATGAGCCGAGAAATCTCTATCGGATATTGTTCGTCTATGATCTGTATGGTTTCTATAGTCTATGATTGAGTCAGTCCTCTGATGTGCCCGTCGAAGAAAAAGCAAGTAAAATCTATTTAAAAAAAGTAGGTGAGATGAACGCGATCCAACAACGCAGGCTCGTCGAGTAAATAAAACACCAGAGAGCCCGCGTTGTTATTGAACAAGGACCACCATCATCGCGATGTAGGTAGTGAGAGGACAAGACAAGCGAAAGAGCAGGCCCGGACGGGGTTTTTCTTCGCGGGTCGGAGTTGCGGATGATATCACATAAAAGTATGGGCGGGAATACGCACGTTGGTTGGGTCATCCCGAGATAAGATAAGATCAGATCACTTTCATCCCAAACCATCATGGCTGCTCAGACGACGTTGACGGTATCGTATGCGCTGTCTCCACCAGAGGGAACGAATTCGCCACCCTCGCTCGCGCCGAGTGATTCGCATGCATTTGCGGTTGAGGTCGAGAAGACAGCCAGTATTGGAGAGTACTATGGGGCGCTGCGAAAGTCGATCGCTGCTGCGAAGGAAAGGGTAGGGGAAGAATTGACAGCGTGGAGAGATGCAATAGGGAAGGCAGAAGTAGGGAAAGAAAAGGCTGCTAAAGCTGCCCGACCAGAGGAGGAAGAGGAGGAGGAAGAGGAAGAATAAGGGTATCCACTCTGATCGCGGGTGCCATCAGGTAGGTCAACACCGACAACATATCATGAGATTCCCGCTGACATCGCGACGATTGGCAGCATCACAAGATCGTACACATTGTTATATCTTGTTCTCAAATTCTGCTCCTGTACATGAGACAATGTGAACCATTCACGCCTTGCCCTTTCGCTTAAGCTCCTCGCGTTCCTCAGCCATGATCTCCGCATCGATTTTTGCACCCCTCGACGGCTCGTTGCCATGAAACGTCGCCGGTCCCAAAGGGTCCACCTTGGGATCTGCACCAGGACTCATCATCCCCTGTCCGTGTGCGATGTCCAGGGAACGCTGATGCGCCTCTACTATCCTCTCCCCAATCTCCCGTTCGTCCCTATCATCGCAGAACCAAATAAAACAACATAGAAGGGTCAGTTCTCGCACACGCCATCGATCGCGAGGAAACGGAGACGCACAGCTGGTCGATATCGATGTGCCATTGATCGGGGACATGTTTCTTGGGCAGGTTGTGGTCCGTCTGTTTGGACGTCCTATAACCACCGGCGCGGCGAGGTGAGGTCGGTTTGGGTGTTCGAACTTGAAGGTTAGGGAGGGACGTACCGCTGCTCGTGGTCCTCGTATATTTGGGGATTGCCCACCTTGGACATCATTGCACCTGAGCGACGATCGAGTCCAGTCATGTCGTTCTGATGTATGTCGAGTGGTTGAGATGAGTTATAAGAGTCGTGATATAGGGGGATCACTAGATCTCATGACATCATGAACCAACCAGTCCACTTCGAAATTTACAAGCCTGGTTCAAGTACCACCATTTCCAAGCAACCTAGGAAGTTGAATAAAGTCGGTAAGGTTTGCCTGACAGGCTCGTAACAGGTCAAATTGTTCAAAAAAAGAATCACTCGAATTACAGAAACGCAGCAAAGACATACAAAAAAATCACAGGTAAGAATGTAGGGACCACCGGCCTGCATCTCCGCTACACATGACGCACAGATGCCATAGCACTAAGACATACCGAAAAGACGTCCTTCTCCGCCCTACTTTGGCACAAACCACCGTGAATCGTTGAACGACAGGCGTGGTCTGTAATTTGACTGAGTGCGTTGAAGAACACGATGAAAACTGGCCAAGTGTCATTTTGAGGTGAGTGTCACGTGCGGGGATCACCCGGGCCGGATGCGTGTGAGTCTCGGTGCGAGAGTTTGTCAACAGGAACTTGATCAACGTCCACGAAGCACACAATATTACACGTCATCGTCATTCGGGACACACTGGATCATCGATAGTTTGCACTTTTCACATTTTCAAGATTCCTTGCACGTCGTATTTTTTCGCATGTTGCGTCTGCGCAAATGAACCATGACATCGTTTTTGAAAGTATTGATAACTGATAATACAAGCTATAGTTTTTGAAGTAGACTGCGAGACGATGACGACTCGATGTCGTGGTATATGTGGATGACAGCAAGGACAGGAAGGGTCCGAAGGGACGTGGTCGGTCAGCATGGACCAATAAAAATCAGAAAGGAAAATGAGAAAATGAGGAAGGAAGGGAAATAAAGGAATGGTGACGTGCTATTCAAAGAACACTCGGAGACGCGCGTCATATTGCCCGCGATTCCTCCCGTTCGCGCACGGATTCCGCGGTCGTGGACATGCCGTCCACCTCGACTTTGTCGTCGTATTTGCACTCGACCGTTCGTCGTACGTTCACTTCGATCTTCGTGGTCGACTCAGAAATAAGTCCGTTCCGCAAAGGGTAAAAGAAAGGAAACGAAGACGAACCGACAGGCCACGCTTCAAGTTCACAGATTGTGGCCGAAGTGGATCAAGACGCGTCTGTGTCGACGTTCCCAAAAAGCAGCGTACACATGTGCGTGCATAATACGGGGGCAGAGGTAATGAGGAAAAAGAAAAACGTCAGCGATCCACATCATGGCTTCAGTCCCCAATCGACGACGACGCACAGCATACGGTCGTTGACTCCTGGGACTCACAGGCTCGTCTTGTTCATCGTCACGTCTGAGCGCGCCGTCAGGCAGCACCGCGATGGGCAGCATTTCATTTGTCGAGCTGCGTTTCCGAGACCTGCGGATCTTTCTGCGCGCGTTGAGACTGTCAACAAAAAGAAAAAAAGGAATGGGTGATCGGCGTAAGTTTTGGTATGCAGTGGTTTGGAGAGCAAGGGGACATACGTCGCAAGGAGGGAGTTGGCGTAGACTGAGTGGGTCGGGCAGAGTGGATGAGTGCGGTGTGTGATGTGGAAAGGATCTGCGACATACGCTTAGCGACGACAAAGTGGAGACCAAGGAATATTCGGTTTTGAGGCATCGCGGTCCACTGGTGGGTGTACGTCGGTCGGATAGCATAGGATCAGCGAGTTAAAGTCACATCTCGCGGGGGTTACTTACACAGACGAGCGTTGCAATCGTGCCGAGGCTGACACAATCATCCTTTGAACCGCAAGTGGGGTGGCAGGACG